>ALYI01004273.1:0-35476 GCA_001969225.1 Ceriporiopsis andreanae CBS 279.92 | reverse complement strand
CCTGCCGGTGCCGCAGAAGCTGCTCAACCTGTGCCCCCTGAAAGACGACCGCGAGTTCGCGTTCTTGCGGTACACCGCGGCCACGTGCGACCCCAACGACTTCGAGAGCACGGGATTCACGCTGCGGCAGAAGCTGTACGACCCGCCGCGGCGGACGGAGCTGTTCATAGTGATGACGATGTACAACGAGGACGAGGAGCTGTTCTGCCGGACGATGCACGGCGTGATGAAGAACGTGGCGCACCTGTGCAAGCGCGACCGCAGCAAGACGTGGGGAAAGGAGGGGTGGAAGAAGGTGGTGGTGTGCATCGTGTCGGACGGACGGCTGAAGATCAACTCGCGTACACTGAGCATCATCGCCGCGATGGGTGCCTACCAGGACGGTGCGGCCAAGGTGCGTCGCGCGACGTCATTCCTACCCTGCGCTCGTCCCTCATTCTTTCATGATTCGCGGCCCCATAGAACGTCGTGGCGGGCAAGGAGGTCACCGCGCACATCTACGAGTACACGACGCAGAGTACGTGCTGCCTGCTACTCGAGACCCCGCAGCACTGACGTCGCCCCAGTCTCGATCTCGCCCTCCATGAAGATCGAGGGCGCGGAGAAGGGCATCGTCCCGGTGCAGATCATATTCTGCCTCAAGGAGAAGAACCAGAAGAAGATCAACTCGCATAGGTGGTTCTTCAACGCGTTTGGGCCCGTGCTGCAGCCGAACGTGTGCGTGCTGCTCGACGTGGGCACCATGCCAGGCCCGACTTCGATATACCACTTGTGGAAAGCGTTCGACATCAACTCAAACGTCGGAGGCGCGTGTGGCGAGATCGTCGCGCTCAAGGGAAAGTACGGGCAGAACCTTATCAACCCGCTTGGTCCGTGATCATGACATGCTCTCGCTCTGGTGCTAATCTGCAGTACAGTTGCCGCTCAGAACTTTGAGTACAAGATGTCGAATATCCTGGATAAGCCTCTGTGAGTGCGTATCCTCTTGTCGAAAGACTTTCCGTCACACGTGGACACAGGGAGTCGGTCTTTGGGTACATCACGGTGCTGCCTGGCGCCTTTAGTGCCTACCGGTATATCGCACTTCAAAACGATGTCACGGGAGAGGGACCGCTGCAGAAGTACTTCCTTGGAGAGAAGATGGTACGCATCGCGTATGAGCGCCTCTTTGCGGATCGGTTACTTAGTTTTTATAACAGCACGGCGCGGGTGCAGACATCTTCACCGCAAATATGTATCTGGCAGAGGATCGAGTGAGCTGCACAAGGGATTTGGACGCGGCTGAGCGAGCTGACCACGGTGCAGATTCTGTGTTGGGAGCTTGTCTCCAAACGAGGCGGCGCATGGCTGCTTCACTACGTCAAGTCTGCGTATGCTGTCACGGATGTCCCCGACCAGGTACACCTGCCTTCAGGCACTCACTACTCAGCTAACGTTTCGTCTAGGTTCCCGAGTTGATCTCCCAGCGCCGTCGGTGGTTGAACGGCTCGTTCTTCGCCGCCATTCACAGTACATTCCACTTCTACTACATCTACCGCTCCTCGCACGGCCTACTCCGCAAGTTCTGGATACACGTCGAGATGCTCTATCAAACGTTCAACCTGATCTTCTCTTGGTTCGCTCTGGTACGTCGGGCCATCACTCACAGAACTCAGCATTCACCTAATCAACCGCGTTTTAGGGTAACTACTACATCTCGTTCGTCATTATCAGCGAGGCGCTGGAGGACAAGTCGTTCAACCTCGTGCCGACGATCCACATCTTCAACATAATCCTGAACTACGTCTACCTCGGGCTGCTCATCATGTGTTTCTTGCTGTCGCTGGGCAATCGTCCACAAGGCGCGAAATGGTTCTACACGGTGGCGTTCATTGGCTTCGCGCTGATCACCGTGTACATGACGGTGAGGCTTTCATCTCCTCCGTCGCGGCCAGGGTTTCTCACAGCTATCTCCAGGTCGCTGCGTTCTTCCTGGCGTTCAAGGGTGTCGACAATGCTGTCCATAATCTGGCAGAAGGGGCACCGCTGACGGCCTCTGATTTGTTCTCGAATCCGATCTTCCGGAATATCGTCATATCGCTACTGGCCACGCTGGGCTTGTATATCCTCGCCTCGCTGATTTTCGTACGTCGCTTGAATCGTCTTGCGAATCGCTATCTGACTGGAGTTTCGCAGTTTGAACCATGGCATATGATTACGTCGTTCATCCAATATCTCCTGATGGCGCCGTCATACATCGCAGTGCTCAATGTCTATGCAGTGAGTTTGACATGACTATTCACTGAAGCTGATTCTCGCTGACAAAACTGACCATATCTCTAGTTTGCCAACGTACAGTGAGTTCATCGTGTAGTGTTTCCCGGTGATAGTCTGCTGACATGGCTTTAGCGATGTCTCGTGGGGAACGAAAGGCGACAACAAGGTTTCCACAGACCTGGGTGTTGTGAAAACGACGGGAAAGAACGAAGTTGAGGTCAACGTGCCCACCGAGGAAAAGGACATCAACGCAGCGTACGAAGATGCGATTCATGTGCTGTCCACGAAGCCTCCGAAGGTCGACTCGAAGCCCGACCCCGCTACCCAGCAAGAAGATTACTATCGAAGCTTCCGTACTAAGTGAGTCTCGCTGTTCTATTTTGGTCGGGTACGCTCACATCTATGCTGCTTCTAGCGTGAGTCGGATAAAGACGATTGTAACTCAGCTGACAACGTACTGATAATCTATTCCCTCCCTTCAGGTATTGCTGGCGTGGACATTGTCAAACGTGAGTGACCTATCGAACTAGCGCGAATTTGACTGACCCTGTGTATGTAGGCTCTGTTGGCTGCCATCATTGTGTGCGTAACATACGATCATCTGTATCCTTCTGTGTGCTAATTTCTATCGTGCAGTTCTGCAACGCCCACTGCGAAGAGCAATGGTGCGCCGAAAGCCGTGAGCGGGTACATGGCTTTCGTACTGTTCTCGGTAGCGGGTCTAGCGCGTGAGTACCTCCTCCTCCGCGGTACTGCCATAGCTAATCTCTCCACTCTACCAGTGGTACGTTTCATCGGCTCGACGACGTACATGATCGTCCGGCTGTTCGCTGGAGAGTAGTGCTTTTAACTGCACTCGGACGCTGAGTATAACGATCATCGACATTTCGTGCTGGGAGCTCACGGATATTTGTTGTCACATCTACGTGTATCGTATTTATGTTTATGAGAGGCTCTGCTGATGTTGTATACCCGGTGTTCAATATCATATCCGTTCTGCGACGCCGTGCGCGAATCGCGGGCAGAGGTCGCTGGCGTGTTGCGAGTACAGGCTACCGGGCGCAACGCACACTGCATAGCTAACAGTGCGGTCTCGTTTTCAATCTCTAAACTATTGGAGCATGTGCTGACCGGCGTAATTCACAGCATCAAGCCAACGTGGGCTTCGCATCGGGGCATCAGGACTCATCCGAAGTCATGGAAGGGCAGTGTATCGAGCACCGCGCTGCGGAGGATCGCTCGCGACGTTCACCTAAAGTTAACTCAAAGTGAGTCTTTCACCGTGTTCTAGCCAGCATGCAGATAAATAGAGCATGCATTCTCTGCAGATGTCGACGTCACCTTGTCGGTGCACTGCTGCGTACCTTCCCAGCGAGTCATCGCAGCTCATTTAGGGTTGCTTTCGACAGAACATCTATATTGGAGTATTCGAGGCTGCGATGCGAGGCCTGTGGTACGACCTTTCTTTGCTTTCAAAAGCAGTCTGTCAGCATACAGCATCGGGGACACTGTCGTGGATCGCTGTCCAACCTTATCAGTCCGCTTTGTCGTGCTTTATCATACGCGCGGCACTGCACTCGCAAGTCGGGCTGGCATGATTTGTGTCGTGCTTCAATGCCTATTTAAATGCATCGTGTATGTACTCGAACCATGTCTTCGAAATATGGCCGTATCTAATTAGTCGTGACGTTATGATAAAAGTACAATATGGTACGCCATATCTCCCTTTCTATGGTATGGCCGGCACAGAATACCGAATACAACCTCCACGAATCCCAAAAATACAGTGATGATGTCCGAGTTCAACCACGGCACGACCGTGGTGCCCAAAGAATACAGATGGTGGGTATATTGAGGATCTGGTATTTGATATATGGCGTCGCTCAGAAGGCGCTCTTCTGTTCAAGGTAACGGCATGAGGCTTCGGCGGAGTGCGCGGGAATGATTATCACGTACAGGTCCTTTGGACTTCCGTCTCGTTATCACCAGCGCCTCGTCGTCGTCGTCCTGCGACCCGCCGAGTGGAGACAGTGGAGTATTCTGCAGGTCTAGGTCAGCCCAGCTCTCAGTTGAAGGTTCAAACTATCACGCACTGGTGTTGTATGCGGCACCGCGTCCCGTCGGTGTTTTGTAGCTTGGAGAGCGGAATTGAGCTGCAGGAGGTTGGTCAGCGAGGTGAAGGGACGGAAGGGCGTGGAGTACTCACCCGTGCCTCGCTCACGTTCTTTGTTCTACCAAGAGTCCCGTAGTGGACCATGTCACTTGTGACAGAAGTCATGCTCGGGAAGGCAGACAGCGAGTGCGTGAAGCTTGGGAGAGATGTGATAGCTGGCGGGGTCGACGTGCTGTAGCTCGAAGGCACAGTCGACATCGTGGAAGATGTGGTATTCGTAGAGTTGGTCCTTGAAGAACGGCCGCTGTAGACAGACATGGCTGGTTTATAGGTGGTGGTGGAGCGGATGCAAGGTCTGGGTGCCAGCAACGGATGCACGATGCAGGGGGGCTATGTAAAGATGGGGAAGAGAGCGACTACGACTGCGAAGACGCCATAAGCCGGTAACGCTTCATATGAGAAGTTTATGAAAGAGCGTGTCAAAGCGCACTTCTCCACCGCGTGTCCGGGCTAAGCGCAAAGCTACTCGGCTGCAGAGAGCGTGAGCTGAGGCGGGCCATGCCGGTCCCGCGGAGTCATGTTCCAGCGGCCATCGTAGGTTCATCGTGTGGACACCGTTCCGAAGGGCTGCTGTCTTGATGAAAAAGGGCGCGCAGCAAGCAGCACGCAGCAATTAGTGCTCACGGTGCTGACCTTGAGGCTTCCACAGACTGTCAGAGAAGCATGCGATGGTAGCGCATACCCTAACGTGAAGCGCTGGCATGAGCAAGGCAAGAAGTGATAATCGCACAATCGCCGATAGAATTCGCGGAAACTTGTGCAGAGATCGATTGGTATTCGGCGATTCAGTACACGCTCACGCGTTCCTGCCGGATCTACAGGCTTTAACTCCCATCCTTCCTCCGCTCATCGTCCCTAACCTACCCTTGCGGGGAAACCTGCTGGGATTTGTGGATGTTCTTTGCGCGCGCATGCGCGGGATCTCATCAGCGATTATAGCCTGCGACGGGTACAAGTGTGCTTACTAGGGCCACTGGCTAAGTCGCCGGTCAGAGCTATGCCACTGCACAGGTTGACATGGTCCGAACTACGCGATCCATCTTGCCACATTTCCAAGGACGGAAGGTCAGGAACTTCTCCATATCGCCTCTCCTTGACCTCGGCGGTCACCTGAGGACACGTTGCTCCAGCGTCCGTCCTCGCTGTCGTATTGCCACATGAACTGGTGACGACCGACACAGATGAGGAGGTACTGTAGAGTTGGACAGTATATGTGGATCTCCGTAGCGATCATGCGGTGATGAAACAAAGCAGGCGGTGGCTGCCAGTGACTAAGGTCCAACTGTAGCTTCTCGAGACGGTCGAAGGCGAGGAACGAACGATGGATGTCTTGCCGCTCGCTCTGACATGCACGTGTTAGCAAAGTAGCACTGAGAGGACAAAAAACCCGCTCACATCATCTAATGGCAATGAGAGGACCCCGAGTTGACGCAGGGTTCTACACATTGCAGAATTTGCGATGGTATGCATCATACTACGCACAGCGTTCTCTTGTACAGTGATAAGATTCAAACTGCGGAGGGTGTGATTGTTTCGTAACTTGGGCATGGATACGAGTATAGATTCGTGGTCTTCCTCGTCCAGAATTGAGCGCAATTGCTGGAGTGGCGTTGAAGCGAGCTCGACTGCCACTCTGAGCGGACCGTCAAAGGTCCTAAGTTCTGGTAAGTCACCAGATGCAATGGGATGTATACGTGATGGATCGTCGTTTCCTTCGACGTGCTGCTCAACGCTTCCCAATGCCATGAAGCGCAGTTGCGGCTGGGTATGCAAGAATGCAACAAGATGTCGGTTCCAGGGTACTGCGAGGCTGCACTCGCGCAGCTGGAAGTGGACGGACGTCGGATCCAGAATGCAGGGGCGACAAGCTTCGTATTGGGACACGTACAACAGCTCCAAGTTATCCAGCTTCGGGAAGACGTCGTGAAGCGGCCTCCAGAAAAACTCGGGGAGAGGGCCTCGGTACATGCGCATGTCGAGGGCTACGTACAGCCGACGAACGTATAAAGCGCGCCTGGCCTCGTGACGCAGGATGGAGATCGAGACGTGTTGTACAAGACGAGGATCCCTGAGCAGGATACTGTAGTATATTCTTGCTTCGGCGTAATCTTGAAGGAGAGTAGAGGTGCGACTCAGGGCCGGCAAATCGCCCTCTGCAGCATAATGCACTATCCGCGAGCAGACTTCCGGTGGGAGTCCAAGGCTAAGATCAGGAAAGTCCTGGTCTGCGGTCATGCGACAGATCAGTATTGAGTTGAGAGAACATGCTTGCGACGCACCTTTGATTTGCGCGAATAACGATGCCATGAGGCTCGTATTTGCTTTGTATACTGATTCGTTCAACCTGGCGGCTGGAAGTGTGTTGAAGTAGCAAAAAGACTCATATGTGACGAGGAGGAAGGGGTCGGTCGGTCTGGTTCGTTGAATATCGCGTGCCACCGTTGGCCGAATCCGGATGCCCTCCCTCGCATGGCAGGTCTCGCACCTCGCTTGATCTTCATCACTTACCTTGAACTCTACCACCACACTCTTTTACGCGTTTTATCAGGATGGGAGAATCCAGGACAGAACTCATCGCGTGGGTAAACAACCTTCTCCAAGTCAACTACGCAAAGGTTGAGCAATGCGGGACCGGCGGAGCATACTGCCAGATCATGGACTCCATCTACGGTACGCAGCTTGTTGCTCGGCATCGCGACCTCTTCAGCGATCTCACTGGTGTCGTCTGACGGCGACGATGGGCTGGCAGGTGATGTACCGATGCAAAGAGTGAAGATGAACGCCAAGCACGAGTACGAGTTCATCGCCAACTACAAGATCCTGCAGAACGTTTTCAGAACCAAGAAGATTGACAAGGCGCGTGAGGCATCTCTATGACGAAGATGTCATCGAATAACACCGCTCTACAGCCTATTGAAGTCCAGGAACTGGTGAAATGCAAGATGCAGTGCGTCCAGATCTCTTGGATACCAACTTCCTCATACGAATCACGTATTCACTGAAATCTTTCGCGATCTGCGTAGGAGCAACCTCGAATTCCTTCAATGGATAAAGCGATTCTGGGACTCAAACTTCAGCGGACAAGAATATGACGCCGTTGGACGAAGGCGTGGCGCACCGACGGATACTCCGGCGACGATCGCGCCTCTCCCTCCGTCTCGTGGCGCTGCAGGTCTCGGAGTCAGCCAATCTCGCTCTGGTGGCAGGACTCCCATCTCGGGACACCGTGCTCCCTCAGCAACGCCCAATGAGATTCTCAAACTCGAAGCTCAGCTCAAGGAAATGACTGCTACACTGGAAGGTCTTGAAAAAGAGCGCGATTTCTACTTCTCAAAGGCACGTCTTCAGCTATTCTCCCAATCTCATACTTACGTGCGTTGCAGCTTCGCCAAATCGAAATCCTTTGCCAACATCGACAGGACGACCTAGAACGGGAAGGAGCTCAGCCCGACGAAACCCTTGAGGATATCACAAAGATCTTGTACTCTACTGAGGTGACAACCCTTCACATGTTGTAATCTTTCAATGTTGACGCTTTGTCAAGGAGGGTTTCGAAGTACCGGAACAGGTCGATGAAGAGGAGACGTTCTGAACCGCCACTTAGTTGTCAAGTGGGTCTATATCCAAGTCTGTGTTCGGCAAGCGTAGATCTTCTTTAGTCATCCTCTCGCTAGTCTGCGGATGAGCGAAATTTCTCTCCATCCGGCCACGTCGCAATATTCCCTAGTTTTCATTCACCCAAGATATAATGATCTTCTCAAGGAGACCCAATTGTATTGCAACAGCCATGCTACTTTTGCAAGATGTCCATGTCTTGCGTAGATATATACGAGATTAATAAGTAAAATGGTAGCGTATGTATCTATCGTTAAGAACCATGCCATCCGAAGTCATCGTGGGGTATAATAAGACGTCAATGGTCGTGAAGGAATAATAAAGCTAGTGATACAGTGGCGAGCAATGCAACGAAAGCGGTGAAAGCATGCGACATAAAAGGGGACATACGGAGAATCAGACGCGGGCGATGAGCTTGGGATCAACCCGTATCCGTGCCCAAAGCAAGAAGAGGGAGCCGACGACCATGGTGGACCCGCTCAACGCAATCAAGCCGATGTAAGAACCATTCTCTGATTTGAGCATCGCACCCGCGGAGGGACCACCGACCAGTGATCTACACAACAATCACAAGGTCAGTGACAATTAGCGGTGTGGGCGGATGCGATACTCACGGGAACGACAAGATGCTATAGAGCATACCTATCCGGATCCCGATCTCGCTGATCTCGGATATCTGGGCAATACAGGGCATGACAAGAGCGTTGAACGCGCCGGAGAAGAAGCCGTACGCGACCGCGTAGACGACGATCAGCGCGAGCGAGTCCGCGCATGTCCAGAGGGCGAGGGTCGAAAGCCCGGCCATGAACGCGCAGGGGACGAGTACGTTGAAGCGGCCGACGGTGTCGGAAAAGTACGACGGAATGATGCGGCCGAAGATACCGCCCGCGTTCATGATGGCTAGCACGTAGAACGCGAGATCAGGAGAGACGGCGTGGTCGATCGCGTATGAAACGATGTAAAAGTTGGGGATGAAAAGGCCTATGGCGTGGATCAGATGGCAATGAGTGAGCGGAGCATCATCTAGACTCACCAACGGAGATGAAGCAGCTTGCAACGATGAGCAGGAGATACCGCGCGTCGCGGAAGCTGTCCAGGGAGAACCAGGGCGCTGAATCGACTTTCTTGGGGGTCCTGCAGGTGCAGGTCACGGTAGAGCACGCGATGATGCACGCGGCAAGGCAAACAAAACCAGAGATCCGGACGCCCCACTCAAACCCACAAGAGACGAAGAGTCGGCGAAGCATGATGGGAAACACGACCCCGCCTGTTTGTGTGTAAGAACGGATGGGAGAGAAAAAACGTTGACAGACGACTGACCGACGCCCGAACCAGCCAATGCAATGCCGAGTGCAGTGGCGCGGTACTTGCTGAAAAGGATAGATATCGCCGCTAGGGATGGGTAAAATCTATGAAACATAAGTAACAGACGGCGGAATGAAGGCGGTTGTCTTACAGGAGTCCGACGCCTACGCCAAAGAGGACGCCCTGCACTAGGATGTACTGATAGAAAGCACGGCAAACGCTCGTGAGCATGATGCTCAGCACGAGGATGACACTTCCGGGGATCATAAGCACTTGAGGACCGTGTGCGTCAAATATGCGGCCCACAATGCCTCCCTGGAGAAGATGAGCTGAGTGGGTCGAGCGTAGTGCTGGAGGACTTACTGAGAAAAAGAAACACCATAATTGAGCGGAACCTATCCACGATATTGTCGATGGCGACAGAGTGCTGAGTTGGTGCTCAGAATACCACGACTGGTACGTGCCAAAAGCATTGAGCTGCCCGAATGTGCAGAGAAGGGCGAGGAAGGCCCCGAATACTGTGAGCCACGCAGCCCAACCACCATCAAGGTGGGAGTCGTCGTCGAGCGGTGTTGGTTTTGGTAAATCGACTGTCGAAGGAAACTCGTCGACGATAGTCTCTGCGGTGTCGCTCACTGTCTTTGTGACCCACGACCCGACGGACAAGCGGCGACCCTTCTCCAAGTCGAGCTCAGGCATGGTGGGGTGGGGTGGGAGGAGGACGTGGGTAGATAACGACCTGTCCGTCCTGGGACGACCGATAAACGTGTAACAGGGGACGGGGAGGACCCTGTCGCTTTATATTCTATATGAGGCCCTGCATTGTCACGAGAGGCGAATTGACTGATGTGCCTCGTACGTCCCTTCGATGCATTTGGGACGGCAGCTGTGAGTCTATCGTAAGTGAAGTCGACATTTCTACAATTAGCGAAGGTAAAAGTCCGACCATGGTGTCATAGCGTTGCCTGGATCAGGCAGGGCTCTTGGTAGCCTGCGTGCGACTTGACAGCTGGCTCGGAGTCCGAACACAGGACGGACATTGACACGGCAGCCCTCGCCTTGAGAACGAGTCTCCATTTCAGCGTGGTTAGCGGAGGGCGTCATAGCCTCGAGATTCGCCGTAGACCATCGGACTTGCTGCACCTGTCAAATGCGCGTTGATGTTCCTGCGGAATGCATGTGTCGCAGGATTCCGACACCCAATAAACCGGCGAATGTGATGCGGATTTAGACCTGGAGAGGAATAGGTTAATGCACGTTACTTTCCAGAAGATTCAACACGGGTCTGCACCTGGACTGGCGATGACCCTGACCACGCAGCAATCCTGCAGATGATAGTCAAGATGAAAGAAGCAGATCGCAGTGCGTGAGATTCCCCGGTGTTCTCTTGGGCGCTTCATTGAAACTCGCGTTGTTCTCGACGTCGACGTCCACCGCTTTCATCAGGTAACATGACTGGTGAAAGCTATCCTCTATGCGCGATTCATACACGACACTCTGGCCATGTTTAGCGTACTGTGCGGTGTCGTCGAGGATTCAAGACTTCCCCCAGCATGCTTACAGACCATGAGAGAGCGACCCCGATAACGACACTGAATGACAACTGAATGTATCGGTAACCTTCATGCTTTCGTGCGAGAATTCGGCCCTTACTCCAGACATTCTATGCGCACGCGAAGGCCGGTATATGATCTTTACACTTCTTTGAGGGCCTTTATAGTCGAATCGGCCTCTCTTACCTGTGGCTAATTTCCTCATCGTCCCTGTCAGGTGTCCACGCGCCATCCTCATTGTATCATTAGGTTCACGCTCTAGTCACGGTCAATGCAATAACTCGATTGACTACCGCTATCCACCGGCGGATTACTCATTGGTACGTTTGTGAAAGTTGTCTTTTACGAACGCTTATGTTGGTTGCATGTGAACCATAGCAGAAAACCGGGTATCAACGGCTACCTCGCTGCACAACGAAAGCTACGTCGGCATACCCTTGAAATGGAAGCATCGGGCAAGCCAGCTCACCGGACGCAAATGTCCCACTTCACGCATGTACGAGCCGAGTGTTCAACAACTTGACGAAATCTCCGGGAAAACTACTTACATCAGTATCGGGGTCCACTGTAGCGACTGGTTCTATGATGTCGGGAGACGGCGTCCCCCGGCTTCGGAGACGAGGCGCGTCGCAAAGTCATTCCGTAGCGTCGTCAAGGCCGTCAGGGCACAGAGGCCGACCCCGGGTGGCGTAACTAGATGCATTTGCTTTCCTCCTTGAACGTCGGCGGGTACACCGTACTACTCCAAATTTTCCGAACTATTATTTCTTGGCGCTCTTACGAGAAGTCCGCGCAGCGCTGTGCGCGCTGTGCTAGCACTGGGATCAACCCAAACCTCCGAACAACCTAAACACAACGCTGGGCGCACCCGATCGGGTGTATGTCTTGCCGTCACTCAGTCTCTAGCTTTCGATTTCTCGCCGCCTCTGCCGAGTCTACGTCGCACTCAGTCGTTCCCGAATTCCGACTGAGATGTTCAGTGGAGCCCAAGATAGCGAACCCATCTGGCCAGACCCCTCAGCGTGATATTCGCGTCACGGCTGCTATTACGGACAATCCGCGGCTGGCCTCCCGGTCGCGAACCGCCCGTCGCGAACCACGAACCGCAGGGATTATCGTGATTTCTGCCGCACGTTAGCCCGTCTACGTGCGCGCAAGGGCCGTCGTCCCGCGATGATCAGCATTCCCCTTGCAGGGTCAAGTTCGGAATGCACTGGACGCAAGGAGAAGCCCACGCAGTCGACCGTGTCCTGCGCGTGTGTCAGGCAGGGTCTCGCGCGTATTCATAGGCTTCTGCGCCCGTGTTACTCCCGCCACTCCCGCGATAATGGCCGTGTCGCGCGTAGAGCCCAAAGCCTCATGACCGCCATAATTTGAAGTACGTGCTGGACTGTGTGCTGATCCTCTTTGTGCTGATCACCTCCTCGAAGGACATCGGCTTCTTTCAACGAAGACCGTGGGGGGCGATCACCCGCGCCACCTTCCGAATATTTTTGAACGGCGGGTTACCCCGCGCATCTGGCAAGCGCGTGAGCAGATCGTATCTGCTGGGGCCATACACTCGATTATCGGGACCGCTTGAAGGTGTGTATTCCCGACATTCTGTGCATTCGCTTCGACTCCTCCGACGGTAGGATAGATCGTGCCTTTCGCTGACCCACGGAAAGTTTAAAGGTTGCTATATTCGCACGCGCTGATAGCTTAGCTTCTCACTCTGGACCTTTCTACTGGCCGGAATGGGTCATATGTCGGATGAGACGATAAGGAACATCGGTCAGAGCCATGGCGTCTACATGGTATGTCTTTCTCACTGTTCGGCACATCGGTCTTCATCTCCTCAGTCCTCTAAGTCACCGGGGTAGCGAGAAACAACATTTGGACGCCCATTTGCACTCCAGGAAGGGCAAGATTTCCCCTTGCATGGGACTGTGCAGGTCGCTGGGCGCCTATGAGTCACTTCCCAACCAAGATTGTTACCAAACGCGAGCCAGGGAAGTCGCCGACATACACTGACTCTCATCGTTCGCGCAACTCCCCCGGTCATATCCACGATGTCAATGAATGAAGGTGCGCTGCCACCACACTACCTTCGTGGAATGTGCTGAACGCTAACTTACAAGTCGCTCAGGCCTAGCCCCGTCGCTTGCCGTCGTCGTGACGCGCATAACGCCGCAGCAGACCGTTTCACTGCGGCATTCTGTTCTCTGGCCGCATAAACCCGTATCATACGTCTTGCTCCCAGAAGATGATGAAGGCCATCACTTCGGTGCATTTCTGGCGGCCGACGGCGACACCCCAGTTGCGGTCATATCACTTTTCGTCGAGGACGTGCCGACATCTCTCAATGACGACGCGCACACATCTTCGCCTTCCTTGCAGACGCTGGAATCTCCAAGAGCAACCCGTGCCGCGCGATTCCGCAAGTTCGCCTGCGCTCCAGAGTGTCAAGGACGCGGCATCGGGACCGCTCTGCTCCGTCATGTCTTGGACATCGCGCGCGAGGAGCTGCAATGCGGAACTATCTGGTGCGACGCGAGGGTAGACAGTTCGGGATGGTATGAACGACGAGGGTTGAGTAAGTTCGGCGACTTGTTCTACAAGGGGGACGTCCAGTACGTTCGAATGCAGGCTCGCGTTTGAGGCGTGTCTCCCTGTACATCACCACTCTGTCATGCAATAACTCTCAGTATTCGGCTCTTTTGCGATATGCAGAAATATAGCTTTGATCACCGAAGCGGCGATGTGCAGAGAACAGAACAGGTCGGTTTGGCGGCTGTCTGACACCTTTAGGCATCTTTAGCGCTCATGCGGGCTGTGGTCCTGACCGTCATCACAGCTCCTTTCTTGTCATTGAAACCTTTCTCATTCGACGAAAATAACGCGTTAGGCCACTATATGGTATGCATAATGACAATTTTGAGCCGTAAATTATTGACTTGATCGACATGAACGTAGATGAATATGCAGACAATGGCTCGCGACAGGGGCGCAGGACGAAGCCCACCGGACATCGCAGAAAGCATCCAACATCTTTTATCGCGTTTTAATACGCTTGAATTCAACGAGAGCACTTATTCTCAGTCCGTGTTTGGTCGTTCTCTTACTGAATATCCTCCTGATGTACTGCACATAGCCATGCGACTCCATGCCTCGACGTGAGCCTTCGCCTTGGCTCTTCCTGTACTTCAGGGCTGACCCACACGTAGCTGAGAGCTATGGAAGAGGCTCTCAGTACGATGCTGCTGAAGACACGTGCCATGATCAACGCGTCCTGCCCCGTAATGCGCCTCCCTCCTGAAGTGCTAGGCATAATCTTCGGCATGGTGCAAGACACATTCGTTACCGTCGTCACACCGCGTGGCTTCCATGGCCTTGGTTGTACCGCTCCCTATGATGTGCCACGCACCTGGGTCTTCATCTTGCATGTGTGTCGCTATTGGCGGGTGGTTGCCCTCGCCACTTCTGCCCTTTGGACGACAATCGTTTTGAACAAACCGGACGTCCGTTCTTCACCTTCTGGAATCTACGAACTGTCATTGAAACACTCGTGCAACCGCGTTCTATCCATCCAAGTAGAATTGAACAACAACCCGGCCACAGTGTCACGTTTACTTTCAGCGCTTCCTCGTATCGAGGAGTTGAACATATCCGGATCTGTTGGATTCACGGAGTATGCAATCCTTGCTAGCTCTCGGGCTCCGAAACTAAAGACGCTGGCTCTCCACGCGAGATCCAGAATGTTTTGCTGGAGACCAGGACAGAGAATTCGCCAGCTACCTGAGCTATTCCAAGGCGATACCACTTCCATCCGACATTTCTCCCTCTCGGGTCCGCTCATCCAGTCGCCCAACCACTTCATCCATCTCACACAACTACAACTCCTTCGACAGAGCTACACAAACGCTGATGATTTCGGCAATCTCCTTGGCTTCCTGCATGCGACCACCACTTTACAGGAGCTGATGTTCACCGAAGTTCGGGTGGGTTGGAATGCGCAATCTATTGGTCGCCGCGCTCATCTGCCCCACCTCCGCAAACTCTGCTTCGAAGACGTGCCTTCGCGGGAGCTGGATACCCTTATGTCCTCGCTGGAACTGCCGCTACACCTTGCCGTCGTCGTCGGTCCGCATTATGAGCAGGAACATGGACTTCCGTTAGGGGGCGGCGCCCTGCAGCAATACAAGGCTGTTGAACGCGTGCGCATCACTTTCAATGCCTGGGACGTCCTGGGCATCTCCAAGGGCTTCGCATGGCTTATACAGCGCTGTGGCTACCACGGGGAGGAAGACGACGGGAATATATTCGAGGACATTGCGTCAGTGCTCCAACCTGTCGACGAGTTATGGCTCGAAAGCACCTCAAACATCCACTCGATATACCCGGAGGCATCTGCATGTCTGAGTACGATGCTTTCTCTGTCCGAAAAACTCGCACGCCTCTTCGTCGGTGTTGTCGACCACGACGTCTGGATACAGCCACTACTAGCAGCCCTTATGCCAGGAGCAGGCGGCCATATCTGTCCTCAGCTGGAGGCTTTGACCATCCACGGCGTATCCACGAATCACGAGGTATGGACCGCCCTGGTGGATATGGTCCGGGCAAGACATGCGGAGAAAGTCCCTATTGAAACGCTTCGCATCCGGTTCGCGCGACAAGGGCGACAAGACCAAAATCAGGAAGATAATCTTGACGTCCTGGAAGGGGTGTTCAGACAGTGGGCGGCACGGCGCGCAGAATTGGAGCCCTTTGTCAGGAAGCTCATATTCGAGGAGATTTCTAGGTTCCCGAAGATCCGTCTTCCACCTGTGTGCGCGCCGATTAAGGGGGGTCGATGGTCGTGGGGAGATTGGGACTCGGTAGGAGAAATCGTCGAGGATTGAAACGGCTAGGATTTTGTATTGTTTATTGGGAAAGATATCCTTCATCGGGCGGAAAAAAACGGTGTGAGCTTTGTACCTCAAGGAAGAGAATGGCTGTTCAACGGACCTGAGTCCCTGTACAACACTGCCATTCACTTGCGTACCTTCAGGTTTCATCGCGACTGTAATTTGCCCCCGATATCGCTGACATACTAGCATTCTTTGCTCGCGCTTCAGATAGAAATGCTACAACCAGCATCCGGATACGTCTGTAGAACATGCCTTTCTGTCAAACATGAGCTATATTGCTTCGATAGAGAGAGTTTTGTGCGCACCGTGGTCGCGCTCGCCGGCGGCTATGTAAATAAATATTGATGAGTTCTTCGCTAAATCTTCAAAGATCCCGCTAGTATTTCGTGGGCATAATCATCACTGTTATATTATATCCTCTTCCTGCACGAACGCCAGAAAGGAATGCAGTGGTATCCGGGTGATGGAGAGGTGACGGTCGTTTGAGAAAGGATCTGCGGTAACGTGTCAGATCTAAACGCCCGTCTGCGCTTGACCAACGACCACGACCACCTCTGCGAGCTTTTCGCTGTGCCATCATCCGCAACTCGACTACAGTCTTCAAGTCGTCCTGAACAATGGCAGATCCTACTAAAGCTGAGACTGAAGCTGTATTCAGGGTGTTGAGGGCACAAAAGGGGAACAAGGTGCGCACCGTCACGGTCGGGCACCGTGCAATAGCCTCACGTCCAGCAGATGTGCTTTGATTGTCAAGCACGCAACCCTACATGGTCGAGTGTTACGTTTGGCGTGTACATCTGTTTGGAATGCTCCAGTATTCATCGAAACCTAGGCGTCCACATCTCTTTCGTCAGGTGCGTCACATGTCTCATCCCTCAAGGCCTCATAACCGACGCGCTGACGCTTCTGTGAAGGTCAACAAACCTCGATAGCTGGCAGTTGGGCCAGTTGAGGACTATGAAGGTTGGTGGCAACGCCGCTGCCACCGACTTCTTCACAAAGCATGGCGGTGCGGCGCTTCTGAGCGATTCCGATACCAAGAAGAAATACTCTAGCCGTGTTGCAGAGCTGTATAAAGAGGAATTGGCCAGGAGAGCCAAGGAAGATGCAGTAAAGTGAGTGCAGCTATCACTTAGTGTGGCCAATGCAATCAGCGAAAAGTGTACCGCGGAAATTTCGGGCAAGGTGTTTGCTGCGCAGCTCACATCGCCATCTCTTCGCGAGTGATGGCAGAAAATTCCGCGCCTTGTCGTTGATAGCGCGACGCATCCAGCAATATCGTTTGCTCCAGTCTGTTGTGACGACATGACATCGCTGACATCTCTGCAGATTCCCCACGCGCGTCTTCGTGGACGGCATGGAAGATCTCAGCGGTACCTCTACTCCTTCGGCAGCAGGCGATGCCCCAGACGAGGATTTCTTCTCCTCGTGGGATAAACCTGCTTCTAAGCCCGCTAGTGGAACGTCCTCACCTGCGCCGACTTCCCCTCCTATCATCGGACGGGCAGCGACCGTCACCACCGCTCCCCGTACGATCAGTTCGTCGTCGTTGCGGTCTTCGTCGGGTACATCCTCCCGCCCGACCTCCAAACTGGGCGCGTCGCGCCTAAATTCGTCTTCCACGACATCTACGCTCGGGTCCCAGTCGACGGCCTCTCCATCTGCACCGAGGAAGTCGAAGCTAGGCGGCTTGGGAGCAAAGAAAGCTGCGGCGCCGATCGACTTCGCTGAAGCAGAGCGGAAGGCCATAGAAGAGGCGGAACGGATACGACAACTGGGGTATGACCGCGAGAAGGAGCGGCAAGAGGAGGAGACGCGGGCGAAGCAGGCCAAAGCGGTGAAGCTTGTCCCAGCTGCTGCAACGCCGGTGGCCCCGTCAAACGGCAAGGCAGCCGCGGTCGCGGTCGAGACGAAGGCGCTTGGCAGTGCGCAGGACATGGAGCGGCTCGGCATGGGCATGAAGCGTCTTGGATTTGGGGCTGTACCTGTGGCAGCTGCGAGGACAAGCGCATCGACTGATGCAGACGCGCCGACCTTCGCGCGCGAAAAGTTCGGGAACCAGAAGGCCATCTCGAGCGACATGTACTTTGGGCGCAACTCGTACGACCCGACGGCAGTCGCCGAGGCACAGACACGGCTGCAGAACTTCCAGGGCGCGTCGTCGATCTCGTCGAACCAGTACTTTGGGCGCGAAGAGGAAGAGGCTTCCGCGCATGCGGAGGGCGCCATGGGCGACGGTACGCTGTCGAATCTGGAGTCGGCAGCGAAGGACGCGATCTCGCGTGTGATGGCCAATCCCGACGTTCAGAACGCTGCAGAGAGCCTCAGGGCCGGAGCGATGAAGGTACGTGGCTTGGATATCTCTACAATTCCTGTCTGACCTGATGTATACAGCTATCTGACTACTTGGCCCAAATGTCCGAGCGGTAACGATGTTGCGTGGCGTCCAGTTTGCTTATGGTAGGTAGCTACTCCTCGATATACAAACGTGACAGAATTACTATTGCCCAGTAATTTACATACACCTTGATACATACTTACCCTCTCGTGTGTTTACCTTCTCGCGAAATGTCATCTAGATGCAGGACCCGGATGAATCGATGAACGCGGTCAATTAACGGACGTCTTGCCACAGAGATCGGCCTGGTATCCATCGACCATGAGGAATTTGCATCCGTCTTCGGTCACATACATACTGCGCATACTGTTACGTCTGTACTCGCGAGTAATCATGGTGAGTGGTCCGCTCTCGTCTTCTGCAAGCCACCTTTCTGATACCTGTATCATGTCACAAGCCCAAGACATAGCTAGACAAGAAGTACAATGTCCCAGCCAGTCCGCCCTGACCGACGTGGAACCGCGTGCACGATAAGAATGGCAACAAGCGACAGGCACCTCAAGAGGCGTTTTCGATCCTGTCGTCATCCAGGGAAAAGACATCACCCGCGCGGGCATCGGTTGACACGATCTCCGGCATTAGTGCACAGAGAAGGCGTCTTGATGCTGGGATTTGGCCAGGCGACCTGGCAGCGGCGCGGCCTTTCCTGACCTCTTGTAGGAATGTTCGGTCAGATAAAATGTGCGCGGCACGGCTGCCGTAGTATGTTTCTGCGACAGAACATGCTGCTTTCCCCTGGGCTTGGGCTCGGGCGCCGAGCACTGATGTGCAGGTTATAAGACGGGTCGAGGAAGGAATCGCCGCTAGCCCACCCCGGATACCACCAATCAGTCACCAACCCGATGTCTGTCCAGGAAGAGCTTGACAGCCTGCAGCAATCTCTGAACCATGCTATCAACACGTTTCGACAGGAGCTGATCTCTGCCAATCTACCGCCCCTGTCCTCGCAAGCGACGGAGAGGCACCCTTTGGATGAGTATAGCTATCTCGCCTCCCCACGTCTGTACGAGGCTCGCCGTCTCGCTCTTGGTGCGGGTGTTTTACCTGATGTCTACATCTTGATCTGACTTGCGTTTTGCAGCCAGCATTGTTCGTGTCGTGGATCCTCGGTTATGCAAAACAAATTGACATGCGAATCATAGGGTCAACTCAAGACACTTATACAAAACCCTTTCGAGAAAGCCTATGAAACGGCTTTGGCGGACTACAACCGTTCATCCCTCGATTTGATGTTGGAAACGGGTCTCGCAGACTTCCTCGGAAGTGTGCCCGACCGACAGAAGGGCGCCCATGTCTCTGAGATGCAGAAAGCCTTAGACCTGGACAGCAGAAAGCTGACCATTGTCCTTCGTTTTCTCTCAACCGAAGGCTGGGTGCGAGAGACGCAGGAAAACGTATTCGCATTGAACAGACCCGGTTACGAGCTATTGCAAGGAAGAAATGGTCGCAAGGTCATGAGGTACTTGCCTTTTTGTTGCTCTGACTTTACCGTATGCGAACTGACGAGCTTTCAGAACTACGCACGTCCCGGAGATCGCAAATTCGCTCTCAGCTTGGCTGCAGCATCCGGAGTGGAGATACTCAGACTCCGTCACGCAGACTCCAGTCCAGATGGTTCTGAAGACCGAGCTTCCTCTCTTTCAGTGGCTGAAGAACCACCCCGATGATTTCACGCGACTCGCAGAAGGCATCAGCGTACGCAGCATTCTATGAGACCTTCATTCAGCTTGTCTGATGCCGGGTCTAGTCGAGCGGCGACGTCTTTATGCGGGGCATGCTGGCTGATTATCCGTGGGCCTCGCTTCAAGGAAAGACAATCGTGGATTGCGGCGGCGGACTCGGATACCTATCCATGAGTCTTGCCAAAGCGTGAGCAACTTTGTTTCATTTCAAGCGTTCCAAGTCAATGCTTTGTCACAGGTTTCCCGTCCTGCGCGTGCTAATACAGGACCTCCCTGAAGTCATCGAAGTAACGAAAGCGCAGATCACCGCCCAGTTTTCGGACGCGTTAGATCGCGTCGGTGCCGAGGTCCATGACTTCTTCCAGCCTCAAGCTCGTCGAGGCGATAGCTATCACTACCTCTTTCGATATGTCCTGTGAGTCAGTCTTCATTGCCACCCCGTCTTTTGTGCCTCATGGTTTTGCTTTGCAGACATGATTGGGCGGATGAGCCGGCGGTCAGTTTCTTCTACATCGGCTCCAGCGATCACAACACTGACACATCAACGCTTCAGATCGCAATATTACGCAATATTGCTACCGCTGCAGGTTTTCAAGTAAGTGGAAGTGATTAAGGTGCTATGGAGGTGCTACTAGTACTGACTAACTGACACGTTGCAGTCAAAGGTCTTAATTATCGAAACCATTTCCATACCAAGCGTGACCTCGACAGCCAAAGGACGCTCCCAGGCGCCTCTAGACGCGTTGGATGACACCACCTATCAGCACATCGACGCGCCCCCGTTCATCCCTGCCAACTTCGGCGCAGCAGCGAAGTGGCGCGAAGCCCTGGTCCTTCACCTTCTTAGCCTGATGAATGCAAAGGGACGAACATTGGTACGTCCTGACCTTCAAAGCCCGTCACTATGCTCAATTCCTATCTCCCAGACGGAATGGCATAAACTGATTGGCAGCGCTGGGCTCGAAGTACAGAAAGTCGTAGCATTACGGGCGGATGTCTCTATCATCGAGTGTGGATTGCCGCCAGTCCCGGACAGTCGCCTATGAAAGCATCTACAAAGTTGTCTCAACGGCGCGTACTAATGCTGTATATCTCAAGCTTATCTCACTGTCCGAGATTGGACACCTTTCCTGTCCCATACTCTCAGCCAACTACTCCATCCTTCTTGCGATGAAACCCAGGCAGGACAGCGAGGACGAGCTTTACAGGTGTAGCTCAGGCTGGGAACCTAGCTGAAGCTCGCTTTTTGTGGCGTCCGACGAACACGATTCTGAAAGAGGCTTAGATGATTTCTATACACCTAACCTGATTATTCTGACAGTGTTTGTCATGTTACATGACGCTCAACCTTGTCCGCGATTTCAGAGGATGCCTGGATTTTTCCAAGTCTTTTTCGAAGTTATTTCCGAGTCGCACCCAATTCGCAGTTGTATTGGGCGCTATCAATCCTATCTTCAGGCCTATCTGCTGGACAGGGCATCTTGATTGATATTTAAGTGGTGAATCATGGTAAATACCTCTAGAAGTCCGCGTCGCCTCTGCGTGCTTGGAGCGCGGTCGCGTGTGCGCGTGATGTCGCGAAGCGTTCTACCAGCGGCTATTCTGGCTCGCTATTTGTCCCTCATATTGTCACCATCCCTACATCTGTACTTCC
This sequence comes from Ceriporiopsis andreanae CBS 279.92, assembly GCA_001969225.1. Lineage (NCBI taxonomy): Eukaryota > Fungi > Basidiomycota > Agaricomycetes > Polyporales > Meruliaceae > Ceriporiopsis > Ceriporiopsis andreanae. Next base: position 13,951 of record ALYI01004273.1, on the reverse strand, counting down.
GTCGACAATTTCCGCGTCATTACCAGGCTTTTGCGAAGACTGCGCTGCTGAAGTGAATTTCTTAGATCCTTGCATACGCGTTTTACTCACGAAGCTGGAAGGATTGCCAGCAGTTGCCAGCGGGCCTCGCCGCTCACGAACATGTCGTCGACTTTGGATGAGGGGGTCCTGGGAATTGCAGAGAGTGTTCAACGCCTGCTGGCACGATTTGACGCACTCCCGGTGGGTCATTGCTCGCCTAACCTGTGAGCATGGACAGTTTTTCTGCTGTTGGCTCGGCTGATATAATCTCGCGACAGCCTCGCGTCGTTCGATGTCAGTATTATTCTTGATCGACCTACCTTATTGACACTCAGGTCTCTCTATTTTACATTGTAGAAAATGGACGAATCCTTGCGGTCTATGACGTTGAAGGTCCGAGGCTTACACAACGCTGCTCTACCTGTTGTGCGCCTTCCTCCGGAAGTGCTGGCTCTCATATTCGGCAGGGTCCAGGACGCTTACAGGGCGGACGCTGAGTTCGTGCTCGCCTCTCGTATGGGATATGAAGGCCTCTATCCCTTCCCAAGAAAGTGGATGTACATCCTGCACACTTGCCGCACCTGGCGGGAAGTTGGCTTCGCAACTTCCGTGCTTTGGACGACCATCGTTCTCAGAAGGTGCGATCGACCTCTTTGCGGAGCCAGTCTTCCTGATATGGCGTTGGAGAAGTCTTGCAGACGTCTCCTCTCCGTTAAGATTGATCTCGAGGGTAGCATGTTGGCGGCACCAGGCGAAGACGAGGCCCGGCATGCGACGATTACGCGAATACTATCGGAGATGCCGCGTATTGAAGAGCTCGGTCTGTTTGGCGATTTTCAGCGCCCGGAATACGCAGCCGCACTTTCCCACAAAGCGCCGAACCTGAAAACGCTGGCCCTCCATGGACACGATGAAGGCGACGGACTGGAGATTCCAGCATACCTTTTTCAAGGCGACACCACCTCCATCAGACATCTCTCACTCGCGTATATGACCCTTCACACGCAAGCCCCAGATCAGTTCGTCAACCTCACTCAACTCCATCTATATGGACAGCAGTACAACTTCTCCGTGGAGTTTGAAAGTCTCCTTGACTTCTTGGACTCGATCGCTGCCTTAGAGGAGCTCATATTTACCCACGTGGAAACTTTGGAGGAGAACGGAATTAATCCTTCGGGTCGCCGCGCACACGTACCCCGCTTACGGAGACTTTCCTTTCAGGGCCTCGACCCCAGAGATGTGGGGTTCATAATCTCCTCGATGCAACTACCACCTGAGAGTGCCATCATCGTAGCGAGCGACGTAGTTCAAGAGTTGGGCGCAGTGTTCGGCCGCAACGGATTAGAGCACCTCCCGGATATCAAGACAGTACATCTTGCCATAGAAGACACATGCGATATTTATGCAGCCGGCAAGAACTTTCTGTGGCACATGGAGCAGTGCCTGCTGGACCATAGGTTCTTTCGTGATCTCGCCTCAGCCATCAGGACTGTCACGGAGCTATGGGTGGACGGTGATGCTCTGTCCCCGTCATTGGCCTTGTGCGTGACAAGGATGTTCGCCTCGATCGCGGAGCTGGAGCGGCTGGTCTTGAGCATCGCCGCGAAGGACGTATTTCTCGTCGCCCTCACGCCTACGTCAGAGGGCAACCTCTGTCCGTTACTGGCTGACATCGACATCCACGGCATCTCCGACGACACCTGGGATCCTCTGGTAGTATTTCTTACCAAGAGAGACGCACTCGGTATGCCCATTCGCACTCTCCGCGTGTTTCATCTCCGACAGACACACCCCACCGAAGACGAGGATATCGCGAACAGACTATTTCGCACGTGGAAGGCGCGGCGAGCGGTGTTGGAAGCCCATGTGGAGACAGTTACCTTGGAGGAAGTGATTGAATTTCCACAGATGACTCTGCCTCCAATCTGCGAACCTGGCGACGGAGGCTACTGGCCCTGCGGAGACTGGGTTTTCTGAAGATTCTCGGGCACACCGATGACGATGGTAGGTCCGTTTGAGCCCGATATCGTTGTCACGACATATTGACAATACGTCACCAGGTGGATGTCTAGGCTGGACACAAAATAAAGGAGATGGAAACCGCACACTTGCGCGTACACATAGGCCGCCTGTCTCCTGAAGCTGGCAACGTCTAACGAGTCTACGCGCAGCTAGGTGATCAATACTGCATGTCAATAGACGCGTACTCCTACCGTGCTCTTGTTACGCTACTGCGAGCGCAGTACACATGAGTTACAATTGCATAGAGAGCTCACGGGTAACGCACATTCAAATTTCTAGTCGGAGTAGGCATGGATAAGAGCCTCCGCCTCTGCGGAACGCGGTTTGAACAGGCATCTGAAAGGCATCGGATAGCTGCATGGATACGTTAGTGTCGCGCTGCTGCAGCTCAGGAGCATCAGGGCGGACCTGACCAAGCCTGTCGTATACTTGCCCGAGGGTTCAACAACATTGCCGAACTCGTCCTTCGCTTTGACAATGTCAAATGTCGCCAGAATAGACGCCATTGTCATCCATACAGATGCAGTAGCTAGAGGTTGCCCTGTGCATATCCGCCGGCCAAATCCAAAAGCGAACTGCGAAGGATCAGGCACGTCGGGATCAAGTTGTCCTTGCTGGTTCAAGAAACGATCCGGATTAAAGGCCTCTGGTTGCGGATAGCGCTTCTTGTCGTGCAGGATGGCCCTGGAGAACGTATGGCCAAGTAAGTGATCAAAACCGCTGAATTAAATGGCAAGAACGCAAACCACGTGTTGCCGATGACGATGGACTTCGCAGGGAGGTCATAACCTTGATAACAGTCGTCTTGCATCAAGGCATGAGAGACGCCTACGAGTTTGTCAATTGATATCCCAACACAGGACAACCGAGTTCAAAAGGCCTGACCCAGGGGTGTCACAGGCCGCCATCTACCCCGAACATGTCTGATTAGCATCTGCACACAACAGGGTTACATAGGCACACCTCGTCGCTTCACGATGTATAGCAGTGATGTAAGGTAAGTTAGGCTCGTCTTCGTATTCAGGGAGGCGATCGGAGCCGACCACGCTGTCGAGCTCCTCGTGCGCCTTCCTTTGCACCTCTGGGTGAAGAAGCATAGCGAGGACGAAGGTTCCTAAGGCCGTCACAGTCTTATCCAAGCATGAGTGAATTCCCACGCAAATGACGGAACAATTGAACGTACAGTATCGGCTCCAGCTTGGTCACAGAGTCCGAGTCAGTAGCTTTGGTGATGGATGCAAGGACCTGATATGCAGCAACGCACCGACGTATGCAGACGCTGCAGAAGCACGAATCACTTCCTCGGCTTGACTATTATCCGTATCCTCGTCGAAATTGGCAAGCTCATCGGAAACCATGGATGAAACAGCAGTTCCGTTCCTCTAGACAGCCGTCAGCTCGAAATCTCCGGCCAGCGATATAACTCACCATGGCGGCTTGCACGGCTCTAAATGGTTTCTCAGCCATGGTGCGTACAGGTGCGCGCCATGCCGCGGCTTGCCGCTTAAAGCTCGCGCCAGGGAACCAGCCTGGCAGATTGCGTACTAATAATGGGAAGTGACAATCTGTATCTGTGCATTATGGGGTCCCAACTTACGAGAAGGGACGGAATCGACTGCAAAGATGGTTTTCAGCAAGCGTGCGCGCTGTACAAACCAGGCCGCGTACCTAAGTATGACCCGACGTTGGCGCATCTGGACAGTATTTGCAAAGCGTTTTCGGCCACCGTAACATATGGGTCGTGCTTAGACTGCACTTCAATCCCGTAAGTAAGCGACAGTATAAGAGAGGCCGCCATGCTGTTGGAATCTCCGTAAGCAGACGTACAGAAGTGATGGTTGTGGCACCTACTGCCGCAGATGGTCCATGAAGTTTTCCGGATCCTCTAGGAGACGACCCAGAGTATACCTGGAACATTTGAGCACTCGAGGCCGCTGCTGCATGATGGCTTGTACGTTGAAGTATTGATGGAATACGCGTCGACAGTCCCTCCATGTGTCGCCATAGTGCATGAAACCAAAATTGAATGTCCAACCAACGCTGCGGTCAGTTAGTCTGTGGCTTGGAGAGGAAAGGCTGGTGGTGTACTCACAGCTCGTTTAGCATCACAGCTCGGCTTCTGCAAAACGAAGTTCAATATGGACTCCGGCTCGCCGACGATCTTACCTGTCGCTGTATATAGCAGATCGGTGTTCCAGAAGCTCGACCGCGGCCTCAGCGGAGTTCAGTATAATGACGTCTGTCCCGAGAAGATTCAAATAGAGGATGTCCGATCCTACAGACACAAATCAGTGTTCGCAGCATATGAGATGCGCCTAGACAGACCGTATCTCATACTCCATTCCGCGTACTTGACCCACTCAAATTTCTTTGGGATGTCGAAGAGATTACCAACGAGCGGGAGACGCCTTGGTCCCGGTGGCAAGTGTGACCTCCTACGCTGCGTCACGTACACGAGGACCAGTGTTGAAAGAACGAGCACGACCAATGGTGTGAGTAAGGAAGTCATGAAAGGTTGTAGGATTGCCAAACCGGCGTGAGACGCGGGCAATTGGGGTACGTACTTATACTGTGCACGAGCTCCAATCTCGTGTCACAAGGATGGTCTTATGATGCATGCCGAGACATGATAGCACTCTCTTGCGAATTGAATCGGTGAACACTTGAAGAAAATCTGATACAAAGCGATAAGCAGAGTCCATCAGACCCAGAAGAAATGGAAGCACCAAACCTCTTCGACTGTATGCCTACGAAGCAAGACGTGAGAGAGCACAAGTTACTACAGCCGCCATCTACTAGGACAGCGCAGCTAGCCGTAGTAGAGGTCTTGCCATCGGCCCCGTAATCCTAGAAACATTGGCCAAGACAAGGCTGTGAGAATATTTTGACTTGAATAGACGAGGAGGAGGAATTCGTGTCGATGAGAGGGTCTGTGCGCACCTACCGTGTTTGACACTGCTACATACAGTGACATACTTCTCAAGACTCGAATCGCAAGTGCGAGTGCGGTCGACAGGTCGATGATCCAACATCCGCTCGCCACATTGGTTCATCAATGTTCATCCTTAGACATGAAATCGATACGGAGCAGCCAGGGGTGCGAAATTTGGAATGTTCAAGGTGAATGGTTTGCAAGAAAGGACTCCGGGCGCGCAAAAAAGAGACGCTGGTAACGTGTCACGTGCACGAACATCGGAATTCCGAAAGCGAAGCCAGCTTTCTCCCACCCGCGACGCCGTTCTTATAGCGCACGCTCGATATCGCCCGTCCAAAGATATAGTTGAACGTCGCGAGTACCGACACAGAGCCCGACGAGCAGACCAGCCCCAGCCCACGAGCTACCCCGCGACACAGGGGACGACATGCACGAGCCGTCCCTTCTGGTCACGCATCCCGGGCCGCTGCCCAAATCATATGTGTGTATGTGCATGCTCTTTTTCGTAGGTTATATGGTGCAGTAGACATGGTAGGGCAAGCCGGGGACGTGTTCGAAGGTGAGAGTATGACGTGAAGATAGAGACGACAAGTACAGGGTCGGAGAGTTGGCGCCACAAAGCCAGCAGAACGACCGGTTCTTGAACGCCAGAAGGCAATCATATGTGGGCTTAGATGCGGAAGGTTGAAGATAAGGACACATTGAATGGGTGGTACGGCGGTGAGCCCTTGTGAATGGCGCCAGATCCAATAAACGCTACTTTCGGCTGTTGCGGATGCGTCTTGAGGAGCGCGACTACAGTTGAGAGACCCCAGCTTTTGCATGTCTGCTCGTTGAGCCAGAGGCCACAGTTACGATGTGAAAATTGGTCGAGGATGCCAAAAGTGATCCGCTCGAGCTGTGGGGTCGCCAGCAGCGTCGGAACCTAAGTCCAGTATACCTGGGCTTCTGTCATCGACGAAGGTCGCGTATCGAATGTTAGTGCTCGAAGAGATGTCCACGGATTCGCCCCCAAGGAACTGACCGAGGAACTGAAGTAGCTCTGGGTATGGGCTGCACGTAAGCATACGTCAGCACGTTATACGGGAGCAGTTCGTACCTTCGTTGCCAGGGTCTATGTAAGGAGAAAGATCAAGCCGAAGGTCCTTGGGCTGTTAAGATGTGGTAGGTATTTGAGGATGTCCTCGAATACAGGCAGTGTGCAGGCCTAACGAACTCCTCGTCGATTCCGCAGATTTGTCCGCAGTCACCGTCAGCCGGGTATGGCCCACAAGGGTTAATTCGGTAACATATGGTCGTAGGTGCGGGTGTTTTTCGAGGAACTGAATGTTCAACGAACGTTTTCAGGGAGCGAACACGAGCACGTGGTCCCACTGCGTCGTCTGTAACAGAGCATGAGCAAAATCGTCGTCTGATCAAGGGATTCATCTACCATACAGCGGGTATTCGTCGCCGCTGGAACTATCACGACGCCAGTCCTGCGTCCACAACTCGTCTTTCGGGTGTCACACGGACACCACGATGCGCATGAATAGTTGCCGCTGTGCGAGCGGACACATGACCTGAAAAAGCACCAAGCATGTATCGAGAGAAATAGATCCGAGGTACTTGAAGATTCTTTCCCATAATCTTGCAGGGATTGCGGGAAGAGGTGGGAGGACAACCGCCGGTCGCTTGCGCATGACGGGCTGCTGGCTGCGGGGGTAAGTGAGTACAAGATGAGGGCCTGATTTATACTGGACACGCACCGAAAATCGCGGTGGTATCTGGGTGACACAACGATCTAGCCCTCGGGCATACGCACGATTGAGTACAATGAATCTTTATCGAGCGAGGGATGCCCTTGAGAGGACCCGAAAAGAGGGTATTGGTACATCGTGCCTGGTTGAATAGCAGCCTAACAATCCGCTCAGTAATCAGAGCATCACCAGAAGAGTCGCTCCGCGAGAGCAGTCCCGTTGAGCGCGTGTAGCCCGTCCCATCAGTCGGCAAGGATTGTCAAGGGATCGTCGAAGAAATCCGGGCTTTTTCAAAGATACTCGCATATTATCTGAGAGTAAGGATGTCGGTATAAACATATTGAGTACGTTGAAAGTACGCATTGCTGCTCAGCGATAACACTCACGTTTGCTAGATCACGGTCACCTCGAACCCTTGGCATCGTTAAAAAAGAGTTTTGCGAGCTGCTGCAAGCGAATTACGCTCTTTCCGTTGTTGAACAAGATGTAGGTTCATTACACCGAGGTCGAATCCTGAGCATGCATACGCTGTGAATACGTCCTTATGACTCGCCATCGTAGCCAGCGCGTTGGAGGTCGTCGTCAGAAATAGTCTGTGCGCTTACGACGCCTGGCCCGCAGCGGACGGCATGGCACGTACTAGTCAAGAGCATTGTCATAAATGGCAGTTTTGATTTTGGTTATTTCGCGTTGAGCGACGATGGAGGCGACAAAACAACAGAATATTGGGTTCGACGCGAACATCTATGTCTCGGCAAATAATCGGGATTACAGTCCCTAAATGGGACGCAGGATAGACGCCGCAATGTGGGAGCGTCGCTCGAGGTCGTTTCCGACATTGTCCTAGCTTGCTCGTACAACCTCGGCGACGATGTTCAAGGCTTCGACGTCAGCCAGAAGTGAGTGAAATAACAACATACATAGCATGCGACTTGTCTGATACTCGTGCCGCCAGCAATTTCGCGGCCTCTAAGGGCCAAATTCCGCCGCACATTCGCGACCGTCCAGGACCCCCCTGTCAGACATTATGGAGGTCTGAAAGACCAAGACCGTATATTTCAGAATGCATATTGTAGGCATGATCATGGTATCAAAGGAGCCATGGTGCGCTTCACACCCTCAAAATCTGTCTCGCTATGACACTAAACGCTTTGCTCCGCTTAGTCCCGCGGTGACTGGCACCGGACGAAGGACATCCTAGACAAGGGCGACTCGTGGATAATTCAGACCATCAAGGAGTCTGGTCTTCGTGGGCGTGGCGGCGCGGGTTTCCCTAGCGGTCTCAAATGGAGCTTCATGAACAAACCTGGTTGGGAGAAGGACCCGCGCCCACGGTACCTCGTCGTGAACGCCGACGAGGGCGAGCCGGGCACCTGCAAGGACCGCGAGATCCTGCGCGGAGACCCACATAAGCTCGTCGAGGGTTGTCTTGTGGCAGGACGCGGCATGAACGCTTCCGCTGCGTACATCTACATCCGCGGCGAGTTCTACCAAGAAGCGTCGCACCTACAGCAAGCCATCAATGAGGCTTACAAATCTGGTTTCTTGGGGGAGAACGCATGCGGCTCGGGCTACAAGTTCGACGTCTACCTCCACCGCGGCGCGGGTGCTTACATCTGCGGTGAAGAGACGGCACTCATCGAGAGTCTCGAGGGGAAGCAGGGGAAGCCGCGCCTCAAGCCACCCTTCCCCGCTGACGTCGGCCTGTTCGGGTGTCCGACGACGGTAGCAAACGTTGAAACTGTTGCGGTCGCCCCGACGATCTGCAGACGCGGCGCACCGTGGTTCGCGAGCTTCGGGCGAAAGCGGAATGAGGGCACGAAGCTATTCTGCATTAGCGGACATGTGAACAACCCGTGCATTGTTGAGGAGGAGATGAGTATCCCGTTGAAGGAGCTCGTCGAGAAGCATTGTGGAGGCGTCATTGGTGGCTGGGAGAATCTCCTTGGAATTATTCCCGGTGGCTGCTCCGTGCCCGTACTGCCCATCAAGAAGTGCGAGGAAGTTCTGTGAGTAGTATCTCCCCTCATCTAGGTCGCTCCAAAGGCGTATTGACCCCGAACGTGTAGTATGGACTACGACTCATTAAAGGACGCACAGTCGGGCCTTGGTACAGGCGCCGTAATCGTCATGAATAAGAGCACAGACATTGTCCGGGCAATTGCTCGGTTCTCTCATGTATGTCGTTCTTGCCGCGTTCCCTTCCGTGCAGTAATGACCTCAACTACTACATAGTTCTACAAACATGAATCCTGCGGACAGTGCACGCCATGCAGGGAGGGCACAACGTGGATGATGAACATGATGGACCGCTTTGCAGAGGGACGGGGACATGTTCGCGAGATCGATATGCTCCTTGAGCTAACGTACGTATCACTCGTCTGTCTGCTCACTCATCTCGTCTTATCATCCTCAATATAGGAAACAAGTCGAAGGTCGCACGATTTGCGCTCTGGGCGACGCCGCCGCGTGGCCTATCCAGGGCCTCATGCGGCACTTCCGCCCCGAGGTCGAGGCACGCATCGCGTCGTTCCGCGAGGAGAACGGTCCCGTGCTGTTTGGCGGACGGCTGAAGACCCAAACGGACCCGACCCTTGCGCTTCCGGACAACCTTGGCGCTAACTTGCCCAAGCTCCCGCCACCGTCCGCCTGAGCACCAGCCTCTTCGAGGACGGTAAACCCCGCCGTCAGCGTAGACAAGAACCGCGACACTTGGCGTCAAGCTTGGGCGGCTCTCTGGACGCGTAGATATCGACTCCAGCTATCGACCGTTGTGTATCTTGACGTCTTATACTTCATCAACCGGAATTTCACTTGTTCTCAGACCTTTTGCCTTGCCGTGGATCGTCGGCGATACCCTATCTTTGATGCCCTGCATCGCAGGATATCGGAGGTAGTGTTGGCTACTAACTGCGAACTGCGCTTCATGCTAGCTGTCCACGGGCACATGCGAGCGAGGAGAGCTTCTACTGATGAGCGGGTAAAAGGAGCATCTTAATGTGGTCCGTATTGCTCAGTTAGGTCCATCATGCGGAGTCAACCTCTGACATCTATCTCTGACGATAGTCTGGCGCGTCACTGGGTCCGGCGGTGGCGAACAGCCCCGCTCATCTATTCAACCGCGTAAAACAACCTTGTTCAAGACACTTCAAGTAGCTATTTCAGTATTCGACTTTCCCACACGCGGCTCTTGGCGGATAGCCATGTTTGCTAGCGGCAGTCCGCACACCAACTGGGATCGTGGATGCTCGCTACTGATGTAGTTGAACGTATATAAGATGCGCGTAATTTGAGGCGGGGCAGGTATTCGCGACGTACTGCATCACCCACTTACGATGGATTACGCCTCCCTTTGTCTTTGCTTCTTCGCCGTATTCGCCACGGTGGTTTTCACAGCTGTCAAAAAGCGGCGCAGGCTCCGCTTACCCCCTGGGCCAACGGGCCTCCCACTGCTTGGCAATGTGTTTGATATGCCCAACAGCCATGAGTATCTGACTTACGCTCAGTGGGGTCAGACTTACAGTGCGTAATACATTTTTTCGCGGGTCCACTACTCAATGTTTGAACCAGACTCCGATCTTGTGTACTTCAACCTATTGGGGACCCATGTCGTCGTCGTCAATTCGGTGAAGGCTGCCATCGACCTGTTCGAAAAGCGATCTGCCATTTATTCAGACAGGTGCGCACGGTGAACTTTCCGTAAAGTAATCGTAACTCATCAATCTATAGACCTCAGACAGTAATGCTCAACGAATTGTGAGCGCTCTTGTTTCCTTGATATGGTCACAAGGTACTGAACGCTTGACTTCAGGGTTGGATGGGGCTATCACTTTGCATTTCAAGGTTACGGTGAAGACTGGAGACTGCGTCGGCGCGCGTTTCATCAGCACTTCGACCAGAGTGTCATCCACAAACATCACCCACGGATTGCTCACGAGACTCGGATGCTACTTCAACGCCTTCTAGACGAGCCAGACGCATTCTTGCAACATCTTCGTTTGTCAGTCTCTGACTTTCGTATTCATCTCGCGCTCTGACATTTCACATAGGGCGGCGGGATCCTTGATTCTCTCGGCTACGTACGGCATTGATGTTGCACCCAAGAACGACCCTTTGATCGCGATTGCTGAGAAAGGCATGCATGCAATGGCGATGACCGGGAATGCTGGCTCTTACTTGGGTAAGTGTACGGTACCTTCGTATTGTCAACAAACTTGATTGAGTTTTCCCTGCAGTCGACTATCTACCTGCCCGTGAGTGCATCCGAGTATCCTTACACGACAAACCTCTAAGACAAGTGGTTACATCCAGTCCGGTACCTTCCAGATTGGTTTCCTGGCGCACATTTTAAGCGGCAAGCAACTGACTGGCGCAAGTCAGTGCTCGGTATGGCAGACATTCCATTCAACTATGTAAAGCGAGCTATGGTATGTATCCTGCCGATCGCCCGCCAAGACGCTCATCAAATCTTGTTCTCAGGCAGATGGCACGACTATTCCATCCATGCTCTCGTGTTCGCTAGAAGACATAGCAGACCTAGGCGATGATGACGCAGAAGAGAGGACTTCCCGTGAAAACATCATTCGTGACGCTGCGGGTGCTGCATATGCCGGTAGGTCTTGTGATATCTCTCCTTCGCGTGTCTGATGTTGTCATCATTAATAAGGTGGCTCCGATACCGTATGGATCTCTATCAATTTTATGGAAATCGATTTGACACTATAGGCAGACTCCTTCGGCATTTGCTACGTTTATCCTGGTCATGACGCTGCATCCAGCTGTGCAGCTCAAAGCGCGGGAGCAACTTGATCGGGTCCTTGGCGGAGACCGGCTGCCGGAGCTTGAAGACCAGGCCAGCTTGCCATACATCACCGCCATCGTCCGGGAAGTACTGAGGTGCGCGTATGTCACTAGTCGTATAAATAAGTCCTCACGGCATGTTTAGATGGCGGTTGGTTGTTCCAACTGGTAAGCCGTGCCACTGGTGTGTCAATGAGATGGCATCTTCATATCTTTCTAGGGGTTCCTCACCGGCTCATACAAGATGACGAGTATATGGGGTACCAGTTTCCTGCTGGGACTGTGTTCGTTGGAAACGCCTGGTTCGTCGAGTTTATTCCTATCTTGATTTGCCTTACAAATGTTTTGCAGGGCAATGCTCCGCGACGAATCTCTCTATGCCGACCCAGACGTATTCAATCCAGATCGCTTCGTGACGGAGGATGGCCGGTTGGATGACAACATACTGAATCCCGATGAGATCGTTTACGGCTTTGGGCGACGATTCTGCCCCGGAAAGTATCTTGCAAATGATGCGATCTGGCTGACCATTGCGGGCATTCTGGCCACGTTTGAGATACACGAGTCAACGGATTCTTCTGGCAAGCCGATAAAACCGTCTGGAGAATATACTAGTGGCCTCGTCAGGTACGGCATTGATTGATTGCTATCTCATTTACTCATAACTCGCCATAGCCACCCTCTCCCTTTCCGATGTGTCTTCAAACCCCGATCCGAAGACGCAGCGGCCCTCATCCGCGTCGCTTCTTCTGTTTCATAGCTCAGTGCGGCTTGTACGAATCGCGTTGTCTAATATCCACGCGAGAGACTGGATGTTTTCAATGAGAGCGACTATACGTGATTGCTATCACATGCTCTGTGACTGATTCTGTATCCAGCGTTCACGGACAGCGGATGAGGTATCGCGACCATAGCAGGCGAGGACCAGCGCTACGAGTATCGTGTCACCTGGCGTGAGCCTCACATACCCTCGCTAACATGTGTTACGTGAGCATTCTACCCAATGGACGAGCCAGCAGAGATATGAAGCCACCAGTTGTAGTACATTACTGTGGACATCCCGGTATGGCACCCATATCGCTTACGCTGTACACAAACTGACGGTCGATGATGATAGCATCTAGTGCCTAATAGTGATCGCTTGCACTACTCATTGTGCGGCTGCAGTAAGAAGCCAAGAGTTTCCGGACGCACGCACCGCGAGCATGCAGGTAGAGTCATCTGTCCCCCTCGTATCTCTCACGAAAAAGGCGAGCAAATGGTGAGTGTGGTTTGTAATTGGCAGCGGCAGATCACTCACCAATCAGGAACGCCCGATACCGCTCGCCACCGCCACAAATCGCATCGATATGTACTTCACACAGATGATTCCACGCGACGATGCATGCACGAAGCTTCTCCTGATGAGCGTGTCAAGAGGAGTTCTCGGTTGTGGTGCGTACTTAGCGCATTGTTGGTTCCGCCGTCGTGACGGAAGAGATGACGCGAAGTACGGCTGATATTACTTTTGACAGCGGTTTGGTGTGGGAGTGATGCATCAGGAGACTGGATATGCAATTGGAGCACACAGTCAAGGCACATCAAAGCCACATGCAAGACAAACAAGGCTGGAATGCGCATGTGGTCCTTTTCGACTTCTGTAGCTCCCGAACGAATAAGCTCTCGGCAGCGGTCCAATCGCAGGTTTCTGATGCCACTCACCGCTGTCATATTTGTACGTATATAAGTGCGAATGGTTGGCCGCGAAGTGCCCATCGCCAAGGCGTACCGTGCCTCTCACGATGGAGAGTCTTCTTGTTCTTTGCCTGCTCGCTGGACTTACGGTGACTGTTGCCATTGCGTCTACACGTCGCAAGTTTCGGCTCCCCCCTGGTCCGAAGGGCGTTCCATTCTTTGGCAATGCGTTTGATATACCAAGCAGCCACGAGCATCTGACCTACGCTGAATGGGGTCGCAAATATAGTGTGCCGCTTGTCTTTCTCTTCCATACCTAAATTAATGTCGGCTCTAGATTCCGATCTTGTCTATCTCAACCTCCTAGGAACTCACGTTGTCGTGGTAAACTCGGCGAAGGCTGCTATTGACTTGTTTGAAAAGCGATCCAACATTTACTCCGATAGGTATTCGTCATTCTGTTTCTACCATACTGTCACCACTCATCGTTTTATAGACCGCGCACAGTGATGTTACATGACTTGTGAGAGCGATTCTATAGTCTTTTTCATATCGTTGACCGATTTCTTATCGAAGCGTCGGATGGGGATATCATTTTGGATTCCAAAGTTACGGCGAGGAGTGGAGACTACGCCGGCGCGCATTTCACCAATATTTCAACCAGACTGCGATTCAGAATCATCACCCTCGGATCGTTCATGAAAATCGAGCGCTCCTCCTTCGCCTGCTGGAAGAGCCTAGCGTGGCCAAAGTTCGGTCC
>ALYI01004271.1:0-29857 GCA_001969225.1 Ceriporiopsis andreanae CBS 279.92 | reverse complement strand
GTCGAGACTGGTTAGGAGTCTGATTCTGATGTGCCACTCAAGTTCGTTTCTGTTGTGCACCCCCACCTTCCTCGACTTGTTTGCCTGATAGAAGCCTAAACAACCATCTTCGAGTCTTCGAGTCTTCCAGTCGGACACGCCACGATGACTAGGTCTCGCCCGCAGGTGGACGCCAAAAGAATGGCTGAGATCCTAGAACGCCACAACCTCCTCCTTCCTCTAGAAACACTTCACCTTACAGCCCCGAAAACGGCAACAGACCGTTTTTGGTCCATTCCAGAGATGAGACTTCTTCTAGCAGAGGAACTCGGGGCGAAGCACCTGCCCCGTCTGACAGGGCTTGACAAGGAGTCCAACGCATTTTTTCAACCGCTGTTATATCGCAAGGTCGACGTGGAGCTTTCTTCCGACATTCCAACGATAGCCGATATGGTGCGGAAACATCCCGAATATATTCGGAGGTGCAGGGTATTGCGTGTTCGCTCGCCTGGGCACAAAGCCATTATGAAGGCGCGGGCACTTCACATGGATCTTAACGGAGATTCGCACCTGGTTTTTGAGCTCGGGGAGCTTACACTAAAAGAAGTATTGGAGTGTTTTGCCGGATTCGTGTCTGATGGGTTTGCACCGGTTGTGCGCGAGGACGTATGGGTCATCGACAGTGAAGATGAGGGGGCCGCGAGCTCCGACCACGATGGGCCCGACCACGCTGGGCCCGACCACGATGACCCCGACCACGATGACCCCGAAGACGACGACGAAGAGGACGACGACGGGGACAACGAACAAGACGAAGACGCAGACGCGGACGCGGACATCGAACAAGACGGAGACGGAGACGACAAAGAGGACGAGGACGCGGACGAGGACGAGGAAGATGAACATGAACATGAACATGAACATGAAGAGGGCGAAGAAGCGATCACCGACGCGGGCGAAGACGCAGACGATGAAGAAGAAGAGGGCGAAGAAGTGGTCATCGACGCGAACAAGGAAGAGGATGTAAACGCGAGCGGAAGCGCGGATGAGGAAGAAGAAGAGGACGGGATCACAGAAACGGAAGAGGCACTGGCAGAGCCTGAGGAAAAGAACACAGGCGCGGATGGAGAGGATGCGGATGAAACCACAGACACGGAAGAAGGAGAGGACGAGGAAGAGAACACAGACGCGGACGAAGGAGAGGATGAGGAATTGGAGGAAGCGGACGAAGCGGACGAACTTGGGCGGCGCCACACGGACGAGGCGGGCGCGATGTGCGACTTGGCTTTCATACTCGACGTACTCTCTAAAACAGGACGCCTTCAGAGCTTCGAATGGCTCTGGAAACACGATGACGATGGGATCATCCAGCCTCACAGCCACACCATCCGGGAGATGTGGGCTGCAATACGCAATAATGCTAAATCGTTACTGCGGTTGTCCGTCGATCCTGTTGACCACCACGGCACCTGGGTCAGTGCATCTTTCTTGTCGAACACGATTCTGGTCAAATTCCGGTCTAAAGGCCATCTAGGTATCACTGTTTTCGCCTAATTATTCGTCGTTGCGCGTCCTCCGCCTTCGTATGTGGCCCAACTGCGGACAGCCTGATCAGTGCGAGGAATTGCACGAAATGTTGCAGCATCTTCCCGAGCTCGAAGCGCTCCACCTGATATCGGGCAAGGCCATCGCACTGAATTCCACATATCCTAAGCTTCGGTATCTTCACCTCGAGGCCAAATTGCTCCCTGAGGCGACGTCCACCGACATTCCTGTAACGTCAACGTTCTTGCAGCGCCACTCAAACTTGGAGGTGCTTTATATCAATACCGCGACTCGTTTTGCCTTAGGTGACAATGATCTTCCAAAATTACGGGCCATGTCCATCAACGAACGTATCAGCATGCCCCCTGCGTCTCGACGCGTCGTCTTTCGCCGGCATATGGTTGCCTGGAGCTTCAGGGATCTCACTATTCGACATTTGGCAAAGCACTCGCCGTATATCAGGGCAGCACACGTCAAGTATATCTGGATCCGATCCGCATACAATTTCTTGACCGATCTCCCTGTGTGGTCCGACGCTTTGGAGAATCTCTTTCCTCACGTAACGGAACTGAAATTCACCGTGTATTACAACGAACTTTGGGAGCATCCCGAAGACGACCCGAATGTTCTCGCCGCGGTTTTCGTGAGTCCCTCCACTGGGTATCAGTCTCAGCGAGATACCTAGCAATAACGAACCTTTCCCCGCCAGGTCGAAGCCCTGAAAGCCCTGCCCCATGGCGGCAAAAGTCAATTGACCGCTTTGACCTTGCGCTGCAGGTGGGGACAGCCTATCCCGCAAGAGGTGCTACAGAACCTGCCTGTCGTGCCGGCGAGGCTCAAGTATCTCGGTTACGAGGCCTTGGAAGTCAATTATCTGTACAAGCTCGAGCATCGCGCAGACAGGACTGTCGCGACTCGGATTCCGCCCCTACGCGAACGCGGGTGGGCTTGGACAGACCAGAGCATCCTGGATCATTTAGGCCCAGACGCTTGGCACGATAACGATGACGCTGCCTACTTTCCCCTGAACGGGAAGGCTCGTGGCAGAACAGACTAAGAGTTCCACTTCATCACCGCAGAAGAACCTCAACACGCCAGATTATCTACTCTCGATCTCGAGTAATGGTGTATCCCGTCCTCTGACCAGCAATCACATACACTGGTATCGATATCGTACGTATGTCGTACGGATATAGGGTGTACAGGATCAATACACAAAGCTTAAACAATACAACATTCGTAGCGGCACCTAATCGTTCTGCCCGACAGTCACCCAACTTTCCCGCCTCGCCTTTGTTGACGACCTATGTTCTACGACGTTAATGCGGGCGGTGTGCGGAAGATGATATCGTAGTCAGACCTTTCGTCGGCAGTGGCCGCGGGGCGTCCGATGTGCAGTTTGACCGTCTTGACTTCGAAGCCATGGAAGTCGAGAACCAGAGAGGCTGATCCATCTTGGCCGCCAGGTACGCGCGCAACTTGAAGCTCGAGCAACTCATCTTCCAGAAGGTTTGTGATGTGGGCCTTCGCCACAGGAATGTGCCCTGCCACCCTCAATTTCGCCTTCGCGTGGCCACCGAACGCCTCGTAGAGCCTGAGAACGACTGTCGTGCTGCCAGCACCATCCAGCGAATGACCATCGTCTTCACCACGCTTGATAGTCTCGAGGAAAACGTTTGGCGCGCCTTCAACAATGAACGGAGACTTGGCTTGAGAAAGTGGGTAAGACTGAACATCAGAAGGAACGTAGCGAACTAGACAGATGATTCCATGAGCATTCCTTCTCGGGGCCGAACACGATATTGCATACCATGCACAGGCGAGTTGAAGAGATAGGCCGCCATCGGGACATCAGATTCCAAGAACGATCCTTGGTGAGGAAGAACCGCCCAGGAGAACGCATGCGCGCCTGAAATATCACAAGATCATTGAGCTTCGAAAGGGCAACAAAGTGAATGAGACGCACCTTGGTCCTGCTCAGCATCCGGGGCTGTGGCAGCGCGAAGAAGAGAGATGCGCAATATATTGCCCCGGCAGGAGAAGCCGTACTTCGATTCGGAGAGTATGGCAACGCCGTAACCAAACTCGCTGAGGTCGGCAAACTATATTCATTTAGTCAGATGTGAAGTACAATATTTCGATACGGCTCACCTTGTGACCGCAAACCTCAAACTTCGCCATGTCCCAGGTGGTGTTCTTGTGGGTCGGTCGCTGCACGTGACCAAATTGCGTCTCGTACGTGGCGAAATCGTTGTGTATATCCAGAGGCAACTCGACTATTCGCCGTTCAGTGAAATTCTTGACACGAAAGGCAGAACTTACACTTGAGGAACTCGTGTCGCTCGTGCCAGTCGACTTCAGCATCGAATTGGAAGTATGAGCGGGAATTGCCCTTCACCGTGGCTAGTGACGACGGTCAGCGGACGTGATACGGGACCAAAAACTCAACGCACCGGTTATGGCGTCGAGCGAAATCTGCATAGAGATAGCGTCAACGAGTCGGTATGATACGAGTAGGCACAATGACTCACGATCACAGTAATCGTACTCTTCCCGTACTTGATCACCGACTTAACGGCCGCGCGGAGGGGACCTTCTGCCACGACAGAGATATCCGTGAATTGGATAGGTTGTGCGGTTTCTAGATGATGGATTTCCACATCTTTGGTGCATGTGTCAGTTCACTCAGAGGAATACAAGGCCACAACTCACCCCACGCATCCCAGTAGTTCGGTCGATCGTCGAAGATTACGAGACCTCCGCTCTGACCCGGTTGAATGAGCTCTCGGCTGGAAAATATTTCAGCTCGAGTTTGACTATGCTATATACCTATGTCAGGCTTACCCGAGTTGAACATCCAGAAGACTCGTAATTCGGCCCTTAGAGATGGTCAATTGCACACTAGAGTTTCTCAAAACGAAGTGATCCGCGCCGTTCGTGAAGACTGAAGACAGACTTAGTACAATACAGTCAGCATAACGTCCCTGTCTACGTACCTGAAGGCGGCATGCAGTCCGCAAACAGTCCAGAGCTGCGCGACAGGTTACCTCCTTCCGAACAGTCAAGCAACGCGTAGCCAGTGGCACCATCCTTCGAGGCTTGTACCACCTTGGACTTCAGATGTGCAGCGCCGCTCAAAGGAACTTCGATGACATCGCGACGTGGGAAGAAGGTAGTGTTGAACCCGACAATATCCCCCGCAGTCTTGGAAGCCGTAGTGGTGTCCAAGGGAGTGGACTTCGGAAACAGAGCGCCAAACGCTTCTTCGAGGAGACTCTGACCGTCTTCGCGAACCTCCGCATATAACTTCTCTGCGTCGTCATATACCATCCCGCTATATAGATATTAGACATGATAAGTGAAGGGGCTGAAACAGAAGAGCTCACATTGCAGAGCCAGGGAGCACTTTATTGAGGCAGATTAGTTCGCTCATTGACTTATACGATCAAGACATACCGTCGTGGACTATCGAATGGATACGGATAAGCGGTTATTGCATAAAATAGCGGTCTGAAAACTTACATTGATTGAGCAGGACCTTCTCCCAACACACATCAATCTTGGCCTTCGGGTAGACATAGTCGTGCTTAAGATATCTGTAGAGAGACGCGAGCGTGGCGACATGCTGAACAGCGTCACCGGTCAGGGAACATGAACGTTGCCGGCATTAGTAGCGCTCACTTCGATGTCTCTCAACAAGATCTCCGACTTGCGATTACCCTTCTTGATCGACCCTGGAAGAAAATAAGAGATACTGTACGAGAAGATCGGTGGAACAAAATTACCATGCGATGTGTATGTGCCTCTATGGAACTGGAAGAATGATCTTAGATGCGTCCGGAACGTGATGAAGTCCATCAACGAACCTCAAGATACAATTCGCCGCTCCTGTAAACACCGTGTCAGGTTACATGCGGAGACGAATACTTAGGACCGCACCAGTTTGGCAATGTCGTCCCGCCCTTCGTGTCAGCAAGAAGACTGTTGAAGAAATCTTCCGGCAGGCAGCCCATGTTGACAGGTGGCAGTTCACGAGATTCGTTACTGGCAGAGCGTATACGGCGCAGCTGAGAGACAGGTCAACTTATGCGACTATTAGTGCATGAGGTATAGTCTTACGTTCTCCAGCATCTTCGAAAGAGGACCTCCTCCACCATCGCCGTTTCCGAAGACGAGCAACGCAGTATCATTGGATTCCAAGTTCTTGACCCAGCTATAAGTTAACACCTACGGGTAGAAGTACGTGTCACTGCACCTTGTGATTTGTGACTCCCTTGTGAACATCGCCAACGGTTGCTTGAGCAGTGTATGTGTCTACAATACATGCGCATAAGACTCCGTAGCAGACGCGGGGAAATTACGTACCGACTGGTGTCATATGGCACAACACTTGGGTTCCGTCGATACCGATCCAGTTGAAGGTTGAATGAGGGAAGACGTTGCTACATCAAGGTCAGACACAATACAATCAGAGATAGCGACAACTAACATGTTATTCCTGAGTATGGGGGATGTGAGTAGATGTGACGTACTAGCGTCTTTTGGACGTACCAAGACAGCTTCTGCGTAAAGAAGTACTTCATGCCAGCCAAACGAATCAGCTGCGGGTACGCCCCAGTAAGACCGAAAGAGTCGGGCAACCACGCCGTCTCGCATCGTTTCCCGAAGCGGGACTCGAAGTAGCGTTGTCCATAGAGGAACTGCCGTACAAGCCCCTCGCCGGACGGCATGTTGGCATCGTTCTCGACCCACGCTCCGCCGACGAGATGGAACTTGCCGTCTAGTACCTTCTCCTTGACACGCTCAAAGAGGGGAGGGTAGAGCTACATTGAGAAGATGTCAGCATGAGACGAAAGTGGAAATTGACATGACGCACCTCTTCTAGCCATTTATACTGCTGCGCTTGACTGCACGTGAACCTATGCTCGGGATAGCGTTCCATAAGATCGATTTGCGTAGACCAGGAACGAGCCACCTTCTGCTGCGTTACGCTATACGGCCATAGCCTAGATTGAACGGGGAGTGAGCGCTCCGCCCTGATATGCAAGCCTGCGGATGGAACCATACCACGCAGTGTCAATGTGGCAGTAGCCGATACCCCATATCTGAGCCTTCTGCGCGCCCTCATCGTACACCTTCTCCCCTTTCTTCTCCCATCCCTTTCCAAATATCTCCTCTGCGAGCTTTCGGGCCCGCCCAATGCTGGCGAGGTCGTTCTTGTTGAAGATATTCATGATCTCATTTGCGACGACCAGCGCCTTATTCTGCAGGGAGGTATTACCTGGTAAAGTATCTGCAATCTCGCGCAGGGTAGTGAAATCCCACAAGAGCCCCCACGCTTCCTGGTTCGGCACGACCAGATCAGCCGACGCCAAGCCGAAGTAGCGGTTCATCTAGGCGCGAAGGTTTCATGAGGTCAAGCAGCCGAAACGTAGCAAAAATTGCCTACGTCTGGAGGCGCGATGGTATCGCCGTTCCAAGGCACACCGAACATGCCGTTGCAGCTCGACTCAATAACAAGTTCGTGGACACCTTTCTTGACCGCGTCGCGAGGGATGATGTAGTCGACGCGTCGATCACCACCGTATCCTCCGGTGATACCTTGCAGCGGTGTACCGTCGGTGCTGAAGATCATCGCTTCGCAGCCTGGGTCGAACTCGACTGTCCTTCCGTCAGAACGACGTCACTCGGTCACTCATAATACGCACACTGGACACGCTCGTATTGTTGAAAATAGGGGGGGATCGTTAACGTGACTTTCCACCAGTGGTTCGTCTGTAGTCCGCTCAAATTTCAGCGGAATTTTCAGTGCTGAATGTTCGGAATCTTACCCCTGCGAAGCGGTTAGTCTACAATGCAAGACTTGAGACTTGGCACGGCTGTATGATTGTCCCGCCGAGCTGCCGTTCCGCAGCCAGCGGCGGGCCATTCGTACTGCCTGCCACAGCGAGGAGTGTCTATAAAATTGCTGGCTTACAGGATGGTCCAAACGACTCTCCCTTCTTTGCTGGCTTAAATGTCTGCTTCATAGCCTCTTTGAACGATGGCTTCGATAGACCTGGCGCGCTCCAAACTTCAAGTTTAACGTGATGCTCGTCGTCCGCACGATGAACAAAAAGCATCGAAGACAGATTGACATCCGAAAAGTGGCCACCAGTGAAGGTGCCGAGTCGGTTCTTGGTGAGGTCCTTGATCCATTTGTTTCCTGGGCCGTAGTTCAAGTTCGGGTAGTCTGGGAGTCTAGACGGGCGGTTGTGATGATCACAGCTCATGATGGCAAGCAGAGCTCAAGCTCAAGAGATCGCGAGGGGCAAGTGGTCGTCGCCGTCGTCGACAACGGGCGGTGGGAAAGGAAGGCGCGCGTGTGTTGACTGGTAAGTAGGGTCTATTACCGAGTAAGTATGGCGTTTGTTATCCGATCAGTACACGGTAAGTAACTGATCAAGTGACTTGGATATGAGTAAGTAAAACGCCGTAAGAACCCCGGCGGGCGGCTCAATATTGCCATCGCCAGCACAGTTCCACGACAACCAAGACGTTCTTCACGACGGCGGCACGATAGCAACTTCAAGAGAGTGGAAGCTAAGACCAATATGCCGCCCATATTCCAGCGATACCCGCGTTATATTCTCCTTTTGACCGTCGTTCTCGTCTGCTCTTTCCTATACTTCCAAGCCCCATACTCTTCACACGTACACCATACCAGCTTCGTAGGCCTCCCAAGCGATCCAAGTTTGCCAGCGAGGATACAGAGGGCAGAGAGGGCATACCAGAAAGTTGTGGAGAAGAGGCAGGCGTTGGTACAGAAACATGGTCCATCACCGACCCAGGTTGTGATGTAAGTTTTAACCGTAGCTTTACGCCATATCTTTGTGAATTCACAATGTACCCCAAGGTTTCCCCCTGACCAAGACCCTTGGCCTGCGTACACTGTCTGTGAGTGGATCTAGATCTTGCGCGCACAGCAAAGCTGATATGCGCTTTAGGGGACTTCTTTCCCGCTGCATTCAACTGCCCGCACGAGCTAGAGCGTATAGGCACGCTTGGGGATGGCGGGAAGTGGACATGCGGAATTTCGCGAGTGGCAGAGAAGCCAGACTGCATCATCTATTCGTTTGGTACGTGTTCGTGCACGAGGTTCCTTTGGACACGCCTAAATATTATGCTGTGCAGGCCAGGATTGGGAGTCAGCATGGGAAGCGGCGGCACTCGAGAACACAGCGCACTGTGTCATCTGGGGTTATGACCACCAAACAAAGTCATTTGGGCGACAGGTCTCACATGTCGGCTTCAGCAAAGCGCATCGTACCCACTTCACGTCACACGTTCAGCTAGGCCCGAAGGACAAGCACGGACGGGGAGACGAGCCAAAGTTGTACACGCTGCACACGTTGATGAAGATGAATGGACACACGTACATCGACGTGCTCAAGATCGACATTGAAGGCTACGAGTTCGACACGCTGAAGGAGATTGTGACACCCTACGTTGAGAGCGGGGCACCGCTGCCGTTCGGGCAACTCCAAGTCGAGCTGCACGTCTGGAACAAGAAGTTCTCCGACTTCTTGGCTTGGTGGGAGCTTCTGGAAAAGGCTGGCCTGCGCCCGGTGATGATGGAGCCAAACCTGGTATACGTGAACTACAACCGGCAGAGTGGGGCTGAGCTGGCAGAGGTGCGTCGCGTCCTACGCGTGTATAACGCACGCTGACACTATACTGTGTTTCAGTACACGTTCCTGAACATCAAGGGCAACAACGTTTTCGTGACGGACGCGGTCTCTCCGGCGTCCGATGACGACGACGAAGAGCCCGACACACAGTTCATCCGGCACGCGCCACGCGAGTGACGGGCGCGCGCATCCACACCCCTTACTCTCACATATCCACACCCACACATGCTACACGCCAGCCCGCCGTATACCCTTACCAGTACTAATAGCCGAACACTGTAGCCAGATAAAATGCGCCTTTCTGTCGCTGCTCGCACTCGCAGGCCCTCGGTCGCCTTTGCGTTGGAGTCACGGTCGTCCGCGCGTCATTATTGCTTGACGCTCGCCGCCGCGCACGGATGGTCGCGATGTGCTTGGGCCAATCTCGCGGGCGGAGTGGTCCGAGCGTCGCAGTGATGGTGTCTAGAAGACCGTGTGTTGTTAGTTAAGTATATCTATGTAATTTGAATCTGGACTCGATGCCTCAGGATCGAGTGACGGGTAGCGGATTGAAGCCATATCGCGCGGTCTGCTACAGCTCATACCCAGCCATACTGCAGTTCTCTCACAGACACCAGCAAAAGACGATGAACCAGGCTCCTATCTCCATCAAGCACGCCACACGTAGTAAATGTATATAACAAGGGATATCAGAGGACTTTGAAGCATCAAGAACCACGGTCGACCTAGTCATGATATTGTTATGTGGGCATACATGATCACGATCTCATGGACGATTACACTCCAGAGATCACCCGATCCTTCAGGCCTCCAGTACAGAGTAGCGCATCGCAGTCAGGCGGCTGACTGCACGGTGGGTGGAGCAGCCGAGACCTGCTTCGAGGGCAGAATCACTGAGCAATCCGTGGAGCGCCCTGGGTGCCACTTGTAGTCGCTGTCAACATGTGGTTTAGTGACACCATGACTAAAGAATATATCTGAGTACGTTATCGAATTGTCGCACAATCGAATTACTCACTCATCTCTCAAATGGGCAGTGACATGATGGAGTTTGGCGCAGTGACTCACGTCCCCGAAACACTTAAAAGCATTTCTAAAGAGGAAGTGACTGCAATGATTGCAGTACCAGCCCGACACCTCATCACGAGGATCCTGCTTCTCGGCAGCAGTTAGTTCATCCAGAGGTACAAGTTGCAATGTCGGAGTCTGGTGATCTGGCGACTCGCGGGAGAAGTGGTAAACCTGATAGTGTATAAGACATCAATCGTACACGGCAGAGGTTCGAGTGGTCAAGATCATCTTACACTTTGTCGCCACGTCATAATTCTCTTCTTCCACCTGTTGCCGATCATTGGATCGTTCGAACAGCACCCGCATGTAAACCACGCCTGACGGGCGTCCAATTCCTCGTACGTGGTCGTCTGTGGCAGTCCCAGGGTTCCAAGGATGGAGGCTACCGTCTGCGATCCGCGCATGTCGAAAACCATGTGCATATCTACCGGGTCTTGCATTTCGTGTGGTCGCCGAACGTCAGTTGATGTTGTATGTGAGTGACACACCGCTTCTTTGAACGAGAAATATGAGGTACGATCATCGCAGCGACGAAGACTGCAATGGAAGACTGCCCCAGCCGAGTCCGCGCTCGGCACGTGGATATTCTTCGTGTCCTCCTGCTGCGTTGGGTTGAGGTTGCTTCTGGCTGAAAGAAGGGAGTTGAGACGTTCCTTCCTCGGATCTTTGTCAAGCCAATTCGTGACGAGAACGCCAAATTGAGGATCTTGTATGGCAGTAACAAAGTCATCTGAGGATATTTCGGATTTCACAGAGGCCTTCACTAGCTTTCCGATCAATGGCAGAGTGCAGAGAGCATCTACGTTCGGGTAGTATAGCGCTTCACAGGGTACCTGCCGCTTCAGAAAGTTTCGGTACGCCATTTGCAGGAGCTCCTTGCGTTTGGCGACCACTTTGTCGAGATCTGCTTCGAGTCGCGAGGCACGTGCAGCTTCCAGCGATTTAAGGAGGCGCAAACGGACGTGTTTCCAAGCTAAACAAACAGTGTTTTGTTGTCAGTCAGAATATACATCGGTCGATGTACACAGTACGTTATATAGGACGCTTACAGGAATTGGCCAAAGGCTTTGCAGATGTGACTGAGCGTCCATTAACAACGCGGTTGATGTCTCGAGAGTCCCAGCCTTCCTCGATTAGGCGAGATTTTATGCTGCGCTGCTTGTCAGCACTGCATCGAGAACATCTGAAGGAACGTGGGCCTCACTCCTGGATTCTCTGACTGCGTGCCAGTCCGGCCGTCACGCCCTGCTTTGCTGAAAAGGAGTCGTACCATCGAGTCGCCGCCTGCGCACGCTGTCCATATAGCATATACTCAGCCAGTGAACAGTACGGACACATTGCAGAGTGTTTTACCTGCAGGATATCGGTCACCTGTGCTTGACGTTGAACTTGAAATTGTTCCAGATCATGTCTTGCATTCGGCTTGTCCATCTGCACAGCCGTTCGATACGCTTCCAGTTGTTGGTCCATGGCAATGATGTCGTCGTCCCAGAAGAATCTCGTGTTGGACGTGGTGCTGGGTGCCCAGGCAGGAGCTGAAATAGAAATAGGTTTATTACCATACTCTCTGGATAATCTGGCTGCGTACCCTTTGAGTACGGTATGAGTCTCAGGATGAGTTTGTCGTAGTTAGGAAATCTCTTGACGAAGTCTTGCTCTTTCACTTGACTGAACGTAGTGGTCAGGTCGATATCATTCTTGATGAAGAGTTCACTCACTGTTTCTTCATGCATCGAGCACAGATGCGACATCCAAAGGCAAACGTGATACGCTGGATAGGTTTCGCTCCGCACTGGAAACATTCGCTCTCGCCCCAGATGAGATGAACCCATTGCGGTTCCGAAAGGGTTGGTAGACATTCTGATCCATCGGAGTCGTCTATTGCCTTCCTGGCACTCTTCCAAATGAAGGCCGAGGTCTTGGACATAAGCAGGCGTCGGAAGCCCTTTGTTGTTCTCGCGAGTCTGAGAAGGTCGAGGGGAGAAAGGTATGCAAAGACCTAGCAAGACGCGTCGTAATCACGAGACGTCAAACTTTTCGCGAAAATCCTACCTCAAAGAGAATGTCTAATGGCATAGATGAGAGAGTGCTTGACTTCCGAGTCCGAAGTCGTCCCGCCCGTCGCGCGCCGTCCTTCGCTTTCGACGCCGTCGTAGGCTTGGTATTCTGCCCTTTAGAGTTGTTCTTGTTGTAAGACACTCTCAATGAAGCTGAATGTCGATGGTCAGCGTATCGCATACCGGCCGACGCGCCACCTACCGCCATCCAACCCCTGTGCGGGCCGCCCGTTGGCCAGCTCTTTCGAGTTCGACGTATGGCTCATCGCGTCGTCACTGTTCACCTTTGTGCATCTACACGTCGTTTCAAACGGTCCGACGACGTGCGCACTTGTTGCCGCGGTGGTTGTGTCGACGTTCGTCGTTGACCAGGGCCGGCGGCGCTAGCGCTCGTCGCTCGGCGTGTTCATCAATGAGCGCTACATTTCGGACGTGCAACAGACCGGTGCCGGTGATCCCTCGAGCAAGGTGACGAAGACGAAGAGCCTCAAGGCCAGTGATCAGCTGAGATTAAGCATCATAGCTATATAATACAAGCCTCTCTCAATCATTTACATGCATAGGGTACGCATACAAGGACGAGATGTGAAGCAGTCAAGACGCAGTGGAGGAAATGGCAACTTCACTGGATGTGATAATCGTCGCCGTTTTCAGTTTGTCCGATAGTCCACGTCTTCAACAGGAGTTTTCTTCTCGTGCCTGGTGGTAAAGTGCGTCAGATGCGCTCCGGCTGCTGCTACGATACCACGTACTTATCCTTCAGATGCTGCTTGACACCACCGAGTACGAAGCGACGCTGGGAAGAATGGTCACACTGCAGGCACTGCCAGACAGCGTCCAGTCTCGATGGCGCAGCTGGAGCAATGACCTTCCGGGGCGTGATAGTGTTAAGGACAGCGTAGGTATTAGACAACCCCGGGTGCCATTTGTAATCACGGTCGACTAGCGGGTCGGTAAGATCATGTCTGCGAGATTTAGAATGTGAGCAATTGCACATCATGCATCATAGTCCACTGCCGAGATACGCACTCATCCCTTATATGGTTTATGACTTCGTGTAGCTTACCACAATGGGCGATATCTCCGAAAGGCTTGAGCGCGCTCCGAGACAGGAAGTGAGTGCAGTGATTACAGTACCAGCCTGCAACCTCGTCGCGAGGATCTTTTTTCTCTGTGGCAGTCATATCATCGGGAGGTATGAGCTTCAAGGACGGAATCTGGTGGCCCGCTGCCCCGCTGCCGGAGCGAAAGTGGTGGACCTGATAGTGCAGCATCCATCAAACTTGTGAAGACGTCTGGAAAGCGAGAAAGCTCTTACGGATTGCCGCCAAGTCATCGCGCTCTTCTCCCATTTGTTATCGATCTTTGGGTCGCGCTCGCAGCACTCGCACGTAAACCATGCCTGGCGTGCGTCCAATGTCCCATACGTAGTTGTATCCGGCAGGTCGAGGGCCTTGAGAATCACGGCCACGGTTTGTAGCCCGCGGGTGTCGGGCACCATGTGCGCCGCATCTAGGTCAACCATCTCGGCCGTGTGCCAAGTGGCATATTGCAACATGTGTTGGTGCCGCACAGCTTCCTTGAACGAGAAACATGCGGTACGGTCATTGCATGGTATGTGAGAGCAGTGGAAAACCGCTTTTGCAGAATCAATGGTCAGGTGATCAAGCTTCGTGCCGGCCTCCTGCTTCGTCGTCGGGGTAGAAGAGATGCTCGCTGAAAGTGAGATTGCGAGGCGTTTCTTCCTGGGGTCACTACTTAGCCACTCTGCAACGAGTGCGGCGAATTGAGGATCCTCAGTAGCGGTGACGAAGTCGTCTGCGGTTACGTCGCTTTCGATAGAAGACTCGATCAGAGTATTGATCAAGGGGAAAGTGGAAACGTGATCTTCTGTCGGATAGTACAACCCCTCAGAGGGGTGCTGTTTCTTCAAGAAATTCCGGTATGCGATGCATAGGTATTCTTTGCGAGTGACGACCATCTTCCTCATTTCTTCTCGTAAACGTGCTTCCCGGGCAACTTCCAATGACTTGACAAGTCCCGGACGAACACGTTTCCAAGCTAAATAATGTGGGTAGCATTCTGTCAGATCATTTCAGGCGTTTTTGTTTCGAGTCAATGCTCACATGAATCCGTTAACGGCTTGGCTGAAGGGACTGCAATATCGTTGATGACGGTAGCGATATCGCGAGCGTCCCAACCCTCCGCACGAAGGTGTTCTTTCATACTGAACAGGCCATGAGCAGGGCGCAAACGTTGAGCGGAAAAACAATCTTACTCTTCGATCCTCTTCTCGCGCACCCGATCGGCACCGAAGCTTTGCTCCTTGGAAAATTGTGTGTACCATTCGGTTGCCGTCATAGAATGCTGACGAACGAAACAATGTTTGGCGGCGTGGCACAGTAGAACTAAGACCACAAAGAACTTTACCTCTAAGATTTCGGCTACGTGCGCCTTCCGTTGTGCCTGGAAATCCTCGAGCAAGACTTTGGCCTTGCGTTGGCGCATCTGCACGGCTTTTTGAAGGGCACCTAACTTTTGGCCCATGGCAAGGATGTCATCGTCCCAGAAATACCTGACACTAGACGCATAACCATGTGCCCAGCCACCAACTGTTGCGATAAAATTATCAGGGTAGGTCATATACAAGGACCTTGGGCCATACCGTTGGAATACGGGATGAGATCCATAATAAGCTGGTCGTGGGCTGGGAATTTCTTGGGGAAGTCTCGCTCTTTCACAAGACTGAGGAGTAGTGAGAACGATGACTCAAGAGGACGGTATTTTGACTCGATACTCACCGCGCCTTCATACACCGAGTGCAAATTCGGCGTCGTAGGGCAAACGTGACACGAAGAACAGGTTTTGCTCCGCACGCTTCGCATGCGCTCCCTCCCCAGATGAGATGAGCCCACTGCGGCTCGGAGAGATCCGGTGGACATTCTGACGCGTCAGTATTGTCAATTCGTTTTCTGGCATTCCTCCAGATCGAAACCGACTCTTTTGACATGAGCAGGCGACGGAAACTCTTCGTTGTGCGAGCCAGCCTGAGCAGGTCCAATGGTGAAAGATGACCGAAAATCTGGCGCGACGCGTGTTAGTCACAATTGGCAATCTACAGCACGAAGATGATGCCCCACCTCAAAGAGAACATCCAACGGCATAGTGGGAAGAACGCTGAGTGATTTGCGAGTTCGTCCTGCCGGATGCGCGCCCTTCGCGTTGGTCGCTGTACGCGTGGTTTGCGCAGTCTTCCGTCGTTTAGGGGCTCGTTTCTTCGAGGGAGCTAAGCATACATTGAACGTGAATACACATTACATTGCACGCTTCGACGTGTCACGTACAAAATTCGCTGCCATCGGATTCCCCATCCTCAGTTGAGGACAAGCCCGCGCTTTCAAGGTCGGTCAGGTCGGACAAGTC
This sequence comes from Ceriporiopsis andreanae CBS 279.92, assembly GCA_001969225.1. Classification (NCBI taxonomy): domain Eukaryota; kingdom Fungi; phylum Basidiomycota; class Agaricomycetes; order Polyporales; family Meruliaceae; genus Ceriporiopsis; species Ceriporiopsis andreanae. The sequence goes on along the minus strand of ALYI01004271.1, from coordinate 14,112 downwards.
GTCCATAGAGATATCCTCTCCTCTGCGAGCCCCATCGTCTGTCACCGCCTTGCCTGACCGGGTTCGCTTTCCTGGCATGAGCAGATGGTTAGACGAGGTGTTGCACGGTGGTGGTTGATTGTGATAGGTTAAGATGCTGTTCCTGGCGCTTGTGTTTGGAGGCGGAGCTCCAAAGTTCGTCGCAGTCGGAGACGAATCGCAGAAAAGCACGCTCTCAAATCGCGCTCAAAGCCTCTAGCGGAAACCTTCCCCAGCTAGCCTACATACGTGACCTGCAGGAACTGCGCGTAACTAAATTAGGCCGTTTCGAAAGAGGAGGTGACTTGCCATAGTAGACTGACGAAGTGAGTAATTGTGCTCAGCAAGCTGTCCTAACGCGCACGAGGAAGCGCGATCCTCCTTGGACCTTGCTCCATCCCCGCACCGCGAAAGCGACTCTTGTTACGCAAGATCGTGCCCGTCAAGCGCCGTAATTATGCACCAGGGCTATCGTTTACAAGAAATTGCGGCGGTGTCGAAGAATATGGCGCGTTCTGTGCATTAGTGGAGGCAGGATCGCAGAGTGCTCGGATTGATGCTAAGCATGAAAGATCAAGCTTTCATTCGCACGGTACGTCTACCTTCCCCGGGAGGTCATCGAAAGCGCGATGCTTACTGTTGCTTTTGAATAAAGGCGCTATCTCATCGTTGTCATGGGAGAGTCACCACGGATCGAGCGTTGTGCTGCAGCATCGTATTCTCTACGGTCCAGGTGCGTCAGTTATCATAACAGATTTCGATGTTCTATCCTCGCAGCCATCGATGAGTACTATCTCACAAATCGTCGGGCCAGTCCAAGCATTGGCTGTGCGACGCAGTGCACGTCAGTAATTTCCGTGATTTCCTATGCACTTCTGACCATGCATGCAGCCTCGCAGATCTGTCGTCTTGAGACCGCTTGCCCTATAGGTTCCCAATGAGCCGCGTGTGATACACGAGGTATCATAGCGTCATGAACGTGACTCCACTAGGCATCGCTCCCATCACGAGCTTGGGCCCTCTTTACGTCAAGGAGGGCAAGTCTTGCAGACAAAGAGCTTCAATGGCCTCTAGGCATCCTTGGACGACACCTAGGACAATGCCTTCATCGGCTGATTCGCGTAAAGCAAAGCACAAGGCATGTTGTCACGGATCTGATGGGGGCACTGTCACGATACGCGCTATTCTCGCATTGTTCGAGCCTCGCTTTGAGACTACCGAGGGTGTGCCGTTGGCGCTGGCACCACTACAAGGAACCTTCACCACGTTGTGTTGAGCCACACCGTGACGACCCTCATGCTATAAAGTCCTGGTGACCTCACGCTGCTACCCCATCTCACTCTGTCATCCGTACATCCCAAACAACTCTAATACCCTCCTCCTCGTACTGCTCACGCTCCGATATGGCCTCTGCGAACGGTCTCCGCGTCTTCTTCTACGTTACGTTGGTGGGTCGACAGTATTGCTTGTATAGCCACCACATTACTGAACGTGTCCGCCAGTGGCTATTCGCTGCCGTACTGCTCGGTTTGACTGCAGCACGTTTGCACTACACCCTCCACCTACCGCTCGGAGATCCATTGAACGGCGGGAACGATTTCTACGGTATGTAGCTAGCTCACCATTCGGTGCGACTCACGCTTACTCTCATGCTTAGATCCCATTGTGGCTGAGCTACTCGTATCTTCCATTCTTACCATTCTCTGGGTGCCATGGTGGTACGTCCCATCCCCGCGATTTGTGTCATAGCGTCACTAAGACCGCACCACGCCTTTGCAGCATTCACGCGATTCACCGCAGCTATGACTACGGATACGGCTCCACCTTCGCCGCGGAGATTATCGGTCTCTTCATCCTATTTGTGATGTGGCTCGTTGGCGCTGCCATCTCGACGGTACGTCCAGTATCCGTGTGATTCGGTCGTCAGTGGCTCATTCGCGCTTGCAGACCTTCTGGGGCAACCTTCGTTGGTGCCACCAATATCTCGAGTGCCGCTTGCTCACTGTACTCGTGGCGTTCGCATGGATGGGCTGGATCATGATATTAGTATTGCTCGTCATCAGCCTGATCTTCGCTATAGTCAACAGTGCATTCGGTCACCCGATGCACGGACGCTACGACCCTCGTTCAAGCGCCTATGCTCCCAACACTGCCGCGCGCCGCGTGTAATGCCATCCATCATAGACTTCGTCTCCACCCTGTATACTAGCAACCAGCTCAACACTTCGCTATTATATATCGCTAACCAGGACCATCCCATGTAACAATCTCCATTCGTTGTATCACCCTCTTATTGTAGCCCCAGAATTGTAATGCTAGTACGTCACACTCAATAGACAAGGTTATGTTGTTATCTGTTTGGCGAGCAGGACACGCGGTCGCGGTCGCTATTTTCTAAGATACAATGAGTGGCACGTGCTACAGATAAAACAAGGGAGTGCTTGAGTAGCATGTACAAAGGTTTCCGTCTCGGAAGGTCGCTATTCTACGTCGGATATTGGGCGACGGTGTCTAGGTGGGGTCGATGTGAGAAGTGGGCGGGGCGATGTGGGCCAATTTTAGAGAGTACTTGATCAAAAAAGAAGCTTATGAATCCCAAAGAGGGCCGAAAGCATGCATCCCATTCTCCTTGCATCCCTGCATGAGCTCTGCGTTTCCCTTCGGGTTGGAGGTAATGATGACCACTGAAGCGTATCGCCGAATCAGCTCAATGTCACTCGAAGTCATAGCAAAACACGTACCCTCAGCCTTGAAAGCGACGTAAATATCCTTGAGCATCTTCATCGTGTCTGGACGGCGGCCCTCCTTCTTCGTATCGAACAGAATGTAGCGCTCCTTGGGCATCTTGCGCGTGATCATCTCAAAGAGTACCGGTCCGAAGGTCTTCTCCATGTCCGAGCCGATCCAGATGAGGAACCAGTTGTCGAGCTGCACGCACGTCGAGCACACTGCGCCAATACCTGACCCGGTGCAGATGGCGATGCCCCGACGGTACAGATGGCAGAGGTAAGGCAGACCGGCGAACTGACCAAGGCAAAGGTGTCAGTTCGTGCAATGAGCAACCGCACAAGCGGAGGCTTACCTTCATCTCGCGAGTCCAAAGATACTTCGGCATGTCAGCGACGATCGAGCGTGTCCAGTCGCCCTGTACACCGGCGATCATGTAGTGGCACCCGCTCTCAATGCCTTCGGAGATGATGCCGAAACCGTGGTACTCCATGATGGCGGAGCGGCTGATACGTCCGAGAAGGCCCTGCTGAATACCGCGCTGGAACTTGATGATGGCCACTCGTGGCGAAGGCTATCAAATTTTGCGTTAGTTGCGCCGCACAAACAGGTCATGTAATCGTGAACTTACTGTCGTGATCTCAACAGGCACCTTGCGGACTGTGAACCATGGAAGGAAGACACTGATAATAAGGTGAGATTTAGCTCCACATAGTCGTTCAGATTGAACTTACAGGACTGTGATGAAGATCGCGAACCAGAACTCTTGTGCATCCGCGAGACGACGTCCATTACCCGTGAAGCCGCCGTCTGCCTGGACGCTGTCTGTCACACAGACAAAGATCCAAACCATGACGACTGAGCTCCATCCCGCGAAGCGATGGTGGCGCTCAAAGATGCTGTCACATAGAGTTAAGCACCGGTGAGAAGCATGAGGAACGGATAGACTCACTTGTGATGGTGTGCCCGAATCCATGGGGCAGCGGCGAGCATCGTAATGCCACATGTCGCGACAGTGATGACGCCCCAGCCAAGAACGACCTTCGGTGTATGTTTAGCGACGTGATTTTGGAAGTTGCGCACAACGATGAAGATGAACCAGGCGACGCCTGACGCGGCACTGCCCGAGTGAATACCGCCGATGTGTTGCAAAAATGCGGTCCATCCGATTCGTACCCAGAGGGGTGACCACTGAGGGAGAAAATGTTATCAGGAGATTGCCTCGGCCACAGATGTAGAAATAAAAACCTTTTGGAAGACCTTGACGACAACCCAGAAGAGATATCGCAGGAAGAATTCGTTGCGGCAGCCGACGGCCGCGAGAATGTTGCCGAGAGCAAGAGCAGCGCCATGGTGCTCGGCGTATGGGAAGTGGTGCGTGCATGCAACAACAATTCCGACCATGTTCAAAGCAAAGACAAAGGTGAAAAGCTAGAGAAGTACATCGTTAAGCATGCCTTGACCGTGGCCTTGAACTGAATGAGAGCGCACCATGCGATAGGGATTGTACCAAATGCGTGCTCGAATCCACGGACTCGTCGGTTTGCTCAAGGCAGTCTTGACGCCCTTTTCGAGCACCGGCACGACATACCTCGCCAGGCTCTGCTCATCCAGCTCGCCCTCAAACTCGCTCTGCTTCCCCCGCTTCTCGTCGTCGATCTCGTGCACGGAGCAAGATGTCGAATCTTTTACGCTGCTGGCTTTGCTGCCAACAGCCGTGTCTGGCGCAGAGTCCGGCGCGATGGGGCTCTCGTCGATAACGTCAACGTCGTGGATGATGCCGGGAGAGGTGAGGTCGGGCCCGTTATACTCGGACGCGGGGAGCGTGCCGGTCGGGTGGTTGGGAGCAGACATGCTAAGGACTTGAAGAAGGCGAGCGATCCTGTTCCTAGAAGTGGAGCTCTATAGAAGAGGTACCGTAGGAAGTAGGCGAGAAGCGGACGAGTGCTGCTGAGACCGATGCTCCAACCCCACCGTTCATACACCACATTTTATACTGCTCTTCTCGCTGCGCGCAGAGATTGAGGGCCCCACGCAAGGATCAGAGACCACGAAAAAGGTGGACGAGGCCAGGCAAGAAGCACGCAGGTAAATTTGGCGGAGGAGTGCGATATCGTCCGCTGAACGCGCCGTGTCGCGCCCAGCGCGTTACTTCGGGCGACGCGCCACGATGTGATGGGACGGGCAGGGACCAAATTAGCCGGCATCGAGAAGAACTACGAGAAACCTGATGAGGAACTGCTGCTGCCGCTGGGAGTGACGAAGCAAGGCCTGATACGCACCAAGAGCTGCAGATTCGCGCGTGAGGGTCTCCAGAGAGACCTTGGAGCTTTGTACTCTCCTCGTCGCCGGCACCTGTACGCAACTCGTCGCAACGACGCGAACCCAACAGCAAAGTGTCGCAAGTCGCGTCCTCGCGACAGCTGCCTGTGGTGCGCCCTGTCTGTGGGAGGCCAAGCTTCGAGCCAATGAGAACCACGCGTCATACACCGACCGCGCGCGGTCCCGCGCAGAGAAGTCGGTGCACACGACCCGGATGGCAGCGAAGCATGTCCGCAATCTTTCAAAATGACGGTCAAATTCGTCGTGCGGCGGCGGTGTTGCGGGAGGCGAGTGTGGGACCCACCCGGTGCCGTCTTTGTGCGAGTCCGGGGTGGACAAAACGGGGGTTTTGATCTTCAGACATGCCGTGCGGTGCTGGCAGGGTCCTCAGGCGAAGCAGGTCGCATCGACGCAGAATCAACGCAGAGAACATGAGAGTACAGGGCAAGGAACGGGAGAAGGAGGGAATCGCTGGCGGTGATTGATGCCCACGAGGTGCCGTCCAAATGGGGAAGCTGAGTAGGTTCGCTGAAAGTTTTTTGAGAGCCCGTTTGACGTTCGTTTGACAGCTTCACTCGCGTCCACCTCTGTGTTTTCTATCTGTTTTCTGAAACTCAACATCAGGCCCGTACGTCTGGGACATGAGCCAGGTGAGACGGAAGGTCTCGGGAAAGCAAGGAAAAAGGCCGAGGACTCAAGCGCCTTCCAAGCGCCCGCTACGAACGCGTAACGATCTATCGACGTCGATTGACGAAATACGACATCATACAATATTTGGATGGTAAGCGGTGCCATAGGGAGTGACTTTGCTTCCGCTCAAATAACGCTGATAATTTTGGGCTGACTTATGGGTCCCTAGTGGTCGGTGATCAACAGCTCGGGCGCTCTCAACATAATTGGGCACATATCTCCGGCATCACAGGAGCATACTCACTTGCCGTACTGTTGTAGTGAGGTACTGCCCTTCTGAACAAGTAACCAACACGCCCTAGCTCGCGTCCGGTGACGATTTCGGTGTCCTCCGGCCGTACTGACCTCGAGTAACTCGTGTACGCTCCTTTGTGTTGTACGCTGTCCAAGTCGAGCTAATCTTACGCAACATTACCCTGGCAGCTGTCACAAAAACGCTTCTAGCGTCACTGTCCAGTTGATCATGAACTGTTGTCCAGCAGATCATGAACTGCACCCGCAGCGACGATCACTCATATCGCTCAAGGAGAGGTACGGACGACCATCAGGACCCGCGGGATGAAGGCACGGCGGGCGCAACGAGATCCTTATTCGTATTCCTTGGCATCCGAGGCGAAGTATATCCCAGAACAATGCAATTTCAGAGCCAGGGTAGAGTTTAATGATATTCTTGCGCAATCAGTGAGCATCGGCCTTCTGATTCTCGATCTCGCGCCTGCGAGCTACATCGCGATCTCACTCCCTAGTCCGTTTGACAGTGGCAGGATCGTTATCCGCCCCGAATTCGTCTGATCCGGCTCCCGAAGACATTTTGGTAGCTCGCGGCCGAATTCGCTGCTCTTGTTGTCCATCCCTCTCACTTGCATTCTGGTGCGTCATGTCTGTCGCGTACAGCCGACCCTGATTTCGCCATCGCGCGTTGTGGTGATGTGACACGCTGTGTAGCTATCTACCTCGGGCTATTTAGGAAGATGCTGAACGGCCCTCAGCGGCATGCGCGTGGATGATAGCATCCCGCGACGTACCGTACAGGCCCGCCGGATGATCTATGATGTCGTCGTCGTCTCATCTCATCAGTCGCGACATACACGCACCCGATCCACCCTATCCGGTGCAGAGCTGTTGTCTCGTGCGCGACAAGCTCGAGTTCTAAATACGCCAGCGTCCATCTATCCCAGCGCGAAATGCAGCGATCTGATGCTCTGCGTAGCCACAATGCCTGACCGGGGGAACCCTGGAGAACGGGATAGGACTGTGCACTGCGACGTATCCGACACTACCCAAACACTACCTGTCGACCCTTTACGCCACAGGTGCTTCAAGACCGACGGGAAATGCTAGTCGGACGAACGGGCAACGATACACAGTTGGACGGCACGCTGCGAAACCCTATGCAACACATGAGACCTCGAACTGATCATGTAAAGGGATTATTTCGCTAATTATACATTATTTCTGCGAGGACGTCGAGGATGACGACTGAATGGGATTCATATGAACTTCCAAGGCAGATGATGAACGATTCAAGATGAAGTGAAGGTACTCGTCGGTAGGTATTCTCACAGGCATTCCAGGTGAGCAGGATGTGGAATTCTTCGGGTGTCCGTGTGTTTGGTGTGGGTTAGTATTTGCACGTAATCTCGACGCGCTTACGTGTTTGAGCACTTCGCACGGTTTCAGTCCTTCGCGGCGGGCGAGCAACACACTCAGTGGACTATCCCGCGACGTATCGTGCTCGACCCACTCAACCCAGTGCAGAGCTGTTGTCTCATGCCCGACAGGCTCTAAAAACACCAGCGTCCATCTATCCCAGCGCCTCTGCGCAGCCACAATGCCTGACCGGGGGAACCCTGAGCAACGCGATTGAACTGGCCCCGCGACGCGTTTGACACACCCCGCAGACCCTTTACGCCACAGGTGCCCAAGGCCGACGCGAAATGGTCGTCGGACGAACGGACAACGGTATGTGATTGGACGGTACGATGCGAGGCGTGTGCATTACAGCCCTATACGCCACACGAGACCACAGACAATTCATGTGAGAGCGAATTTCGCTAATTATACACAATACGTGATATGAAATCGAGGACGGCCATGTCGTAATGAGATATACTTCCAAGGCAGATGAGACCATTTCAAGAATCAAGATAAAGGCAAGCGTCCGTAGGTATTACAAGCGTCCCAGTAGAGCCGAGGGTAGAATTTTCAGGTGTCCGTGTGTTTGTCGTGGGTTATTTGCTTGAGAGACATGCTGGCTGAAAGCGCTTCGCACGAGTTCGATCCAACAATTCGCGTTCAGCGAGCAGCACACTCAGCGCGCCGCCTCCGCCTCTCCCTTCGCCTCCTTCCCCGACGGCGACCGCGGCAGCCCCGCCTTGATGCGCTGGCCCTCCTCGACCTTGTCGTGCTTCCCCTCGACCTTGCCCAGCAGCACCATCGCCTCGCCCTTCATCTTCGCCATGAAGCTCGTCCGCTTCGTCTTCGCCTGCTTGCCGCCCTCCGAGCCGCCTTTTGCCGATGGTGATTGTGATGGGGACTGTGATGAGCTGTCCTTCGCTGAGGCGGTCGGGGATGCAGGCGGTTTCGCATTCTGTGCGGTGGCGTGCGTGTCTTCGTGTGTTTCTGTGAGGGAAAGGTAGTCAGCCAAACGTAACTACGAATGAGTGGGATCACAGGCAGGCACGTACCACCTCCGACCTTCTTGTCCTCTCCGCCTGCAGCACCCTAAGGAGAGGATACTCAGTCAGTATTCGCTCAATCAAATCAAACCAGACGCTATGAGGAAATAGAAGAGAAACACGGGACGGATGCACGACAATAACCTTGTCAATATCGACCTCCTCTCCGCGCCTGTACGCGCCCGTGCCAATGGCGACGCCGCCCCAGCGCGCGCCTGGGCTACCGAGCACATGTGTGCGCGGGCTCAGCGTCGCGTGGCGCAGGTCTGCCTGCTGCTCGGCATGCGAGTCTTTCGCATCGCGCTCGGGCGTGCCATCCACGCCACCTTCAAAACCCTGTCCATCGCCCTTCCGTGAATCCTTGATATCACCCTTGCCCGAATCCTTGTCACCGCCCTCCTGTGACTCCCTTTCACCACCCGTCGGCACACTGCGATCCTCGTGATGTGTGCCATGAGGGGGCATATGCTGATCGTCCTTGAGACGCGCCAAGAATGAGCAAAAGGAAGAAAGTGGTGAAACGAAGTTCCCGCTTGACGCCACACCGGCGCCTCAGGCACTTAATCGAACCCCGGCAGTAGCCGAAGGAGGGCCGGGCCGAAGAGCCCTCCAAGTCGGGCCGCACAGAACGCCCACGCACCTCCATCCCGGCCATCTTGCGCGTGCCCGCCGCCGCACCGATCGCTGCTGCACCCTGCCCGTCCTGCGTATGAGACGACGGCAGCACGCCCTCCATCTCCCGTGTGCTCGAAGAAGAAGGAAGCGCACCCCCGTCTGCCCCGCATGTACGCGGCTCATACGCCCCGCCTATACGCGGCTCATACGCCCCGCTCCCAGCGTCCATGCCCGCTCCGCTCCCAGTGTCCACCACCACCCGTCCCGCATGACCTAAGACCATCTGGCCCATCTGGCCCACGCCCGCACGATTCTCAGGGTCCAACGCCGCAGGCCCGCGCGCCGGCACCTCGTCTGCGAAATGCACGCCCGCGCCCGGTACCTGTGTCTCGTCAGCGCCCTGTCTCGCTCGGCGATCGTCCATGATGGAACATCCAACAGCATCAACAGCCCCATCCTCGCACGACCAACCGTCCACGCACGACAACCATCCTTGAACGGTCAGCCGTCCTGGAACGATCAACCCGCCCACAAAGGCACGAAGGACCAGAGCCCCCAGCTCGCGAGTCGATGGAACAACACAAGAGTTGCGAGCCCGATAGTCAAAATCAGACACTTACCGCTTGTCCGAGTCCTGCATCGCCTGCACCGTTCTATTGTTCAAACAAACGAAATCAGTTTAGTTCAAACGGACATTCAGGCCCAGAGGGAGGAAACAAGAGGAGGAGAACGTACCTTGAGAGTGACACCAGTCCCAGCAGCCGCGAGCGCGCCACTCGCGAGCATCTTCTCCTCTGCAAAAACAAAAAACAAACCAGAACGTATCAGTGTCCGCACGCGCTTCGCGTCATGCAAGCAATGCCCACCGAATCCGAGTCCGAGCCTGTTGTTCCCCGCCACACCGCCAACACCCGCATCCGCATCCACGACGCCCTCTTCACGCGCCGCATCCACGACGCCCTCCTCACGCGCCGTCTCCCGCCGCTGCTCCGGCAGCTCCGTGACGTCCCACTCGCCCTGTGCGCCGGGAAGAGCACCGGCCCCCTCGGACCGCGGGTGTTGGTGCCGCGGGTGTTGGCTTGTGGGGTGCTCGCCTACGGAGGAACGCATGTCAGAATCGTAGCGGGGTTTGGGAGAGGGAGGAGGGAACGCACCTGCTGTGCCAGCAGTCGCGAGACCTGCTACACCAGCAGTCGCGAGACCCGCGACGCCGCCTACTGTCTTCCCCTCATACCCGCTCTCGCAGTCGCTCCCCACGCGCTCCCCGCTCGGGAGACTCACGTCGTGCGGGTGGTCGTGGCCGCTCGCGACGACGACCGCGCCGTCCTTGTCCGTCGGCGCCGGGAACGTGTCTTTCGCGGTGACTTCGGTGGAGGTGGGTGCCCCTGTCACTTCTTTGGAAGAGGCTGTGGCGGTGCTTGATGACATCCCGGCTGCACAGTCACAATCACAACCCAACGAAAGTTAAAGTTAGCTGAGTATATGCGCACCCATTGGCGGTAAAATCACTCACGGATGTACGCAGCGACGCTCTCGGGGAGGTACGCCGCCGCGGCGCTCCCGAGCGTGCCCAGCCCCGCGCCCACGGCCCCGGCTGTCGTGCCCAGCCCAGCACCAACGATTCCCGCTGCGCTGCTCATAGTCAGGCCTTCACCAGCACCCTCTTTCATAGCACCCTCTTTCTCACCAGCACCCTCATTCTCACCAGCACCCTCTTCTTTAACTTCTTTGGTGGAGTCGTCAGCACGATCCGCGGGGAAGAACGACGTCTTGAGCGGCGACGTCGCGGTGTAGTTCGAGTACGAGCGCAGGTACGCGCCGGGGAACTCGCGCCCGGGCGTGCTCGCCGCCGAGGAGGGCTCGCCTCCAACCTCCCCCAGTCCAGACGCAGGCTGGTGTATGTCGGTATCAGTGGTGATCTCGGGGATTTTGCTGGCACTGGCGCTGTAATGCACGTCGGCGCCGTGGTTGAGACCGTGGACGCCGTGGCTGGGATCGCCCTCGGTGTACATCCCGCTGCCGATCCCCGCCATGTTCGCGCTACCAACGGTCGGGTTCGGCGGTTTGGTGCCGTCTGCAGCCTCGGGCGTGGTGCCGTCTCCGTTCTCAAGCGTGGTGGTGTTCCCCGCGGTTCTCGTCGTCGTCGCGGGGTCGAGCGCGGTAGCGGTGTGCACGGCCCACTCGTGCGCGGGCGTGCCGACGTTCATCCTCGTGGGCAACGACTCGGGACTGGTATTCGGTTCACCTGAGCCTGAGTCGAGCGCGGTAGCGGTGTGCGCCGCCCACTCGTCTGCAGGTGTCCCTCCTAGCACGTCCGGGGGCAGCGACTCGCCGGGGTCGAGGCTTGGTGGGATTGCGCTGGCCATTACAATATACAACGGATTGTTGAAGGAATTACGACGAGTTGTTGAAGGAATCAGTCACACGACGTTGTGGAAGGAATTACGACGAGTTGTTGAAGGAGTAGTAGTGGTCGTTAGGGCGTGATATACTAACAGCCTCAGCTGCTTCTGGGTTGTATATATGCCTCGCAGTCGCGCGTGCCTGTGGGGCCCGCGTCTCGCCATGGGGCTTGACGTCACGCCCGATCCCGCCTCATCCAAGAGCAGCGAGCGCATCCAGGCGCACCCCGATTCAGATTCCATGCGCGTGACGTCATCGCACGCGTGGCGCTGTGACCCGTTACGGAACGCGTGTCGCGCGTCGCGCGTCGGGGCCGCGCTTGGCTAAGCAAAAAGAAATGATAACTAGAACGATACAAAATGGGGCGAATGAACGAACAATCAGATATATGGCTGTTGAAGGAGCGATTGTATGCGGCTTACGATTCGCCAAAGTATCGGCGCGGATGGCGCTCCTAAAGCGCGTTTCGAGATGTGACACCTCCGCGCCATCGAACCTAATATTCACGTTCCGAAGACTGGTACCCTTATCCATCCCACTGGCAGTCAGCCCAGAATACTTAACAATGAAAATTCGAGTTGAGCAGACCTTCGGCATGAGAATCCGGTGTCCAGCAATCAGGTTTAAATTCCGCTCGGAAAAGAAGAAGCGGCAGCCAACAGGGCCCGTCACGACGAGGGAGATGCACAGGCTAGAATAATGAGACCAGTGGTTAGTTTGACTGGCAGACGGTAGATGCATGCGGCAGGACGTACGCGAGGCAGAGATCCTGAAAAATGCTGTTTGTCACCCGCGAGGCACCTGCGCCAGAATCGGTCCCGCCGCGAGTACAACTCTGTACGCCCTATGATTGAAAGTCCCATGAAGAGAGGCACGTCTCCAGCAACGAGCATCGGGCCGGCATGCATAGAAAAAGAACAGAGCCTCCCGGCGGTTTGAAGAAGAACCATAGCCAGGATCAAGCCGACGAGAATGCAGTCGTACGTGGACACCATGACGCGTCGACTCGGAAGCGACTGCGGGGCTCTGCAGAACCTGGCGAGTTCGGGACTTATGAGTCGAGGTCCGGCTGCTGCGAACGCACAATCGAGAAGTGCTTGACGAGTGGCACACTGACATGACGATGTATTTGTATTGTGAACATTTGATGTGAATGTATCCGGAGGTTCGTACTTGCTATTTCGCGTCTGAGCGTGTCCTGCGGACTTTCTGACGGAAAATATATCAAAGATACAAGAAATTTAATTCGATGGCACGTACAATAGATTGCAGATTTGACGGCACCATGGGGAAATGGCGCATATACGGAGTCCCCGCTGTCGTATAGTCTCGATTAATGCTTCCCTCCGCAACATATGCCGGTTTGTATCTGGGTTTCCGTTCTGTGAGAAGCTATATGAGTCGTTGCACGTAATTTATTACTGACGTAAACAGCCAGCGCATGTGAGTAGACTCGAAGACGACGTCGGCAGCAAAAGCTCTCGCAGATCATTCGACACCGCTGCAACAGAGCACAGCGGTCGTGATTGCGTTCGTATCCAGGTGAATGACAGGAACAGCGTCGCACTGGCGCAACCTAATCAGCACAACAATGGCTGCTGAAGCAGCTCCTCTGTTCCGGTGAACTCAGAAGAAGGTCGCTGGAAGACAAGAGAGGGAGCATACCAGCGACCACAAATGTTGATCAAGCTGCAGTCACCGCGACTGATCATTTTTCTCTCATCCCTAATCGCATTTCCGGGATTCAGATACCACAATGCAAGCGTACAGGAGACCTTCGAAAAGTCGAGGTCGAGAACTCCAGTAGGACCTTCAAGGATAGAAAGATGCATCAATGAACTAAGATCCATCGTCAGCGTCGACTTATCGATGGGACAAAGTGAGTGTATACTAAGTCTATACCGTGTGGTCAAGCCGCGATCTCGTCGAGGTCGCGGGCGCCATGATGGCCATTGACAGCCGATACGCCCGAGTTGTCCGCCAATTGCGAGATGTCGAACGGCTCGCGCGGCGAGAGGGCCTCGCGAGCCACGCCGTGGACCAGGCCGCCGGTCACGCCGGTCAGTGACGAAGGGTCGATTGAGAGAGGGGCCATGCTTTATCCATCGATAAACGATGGTTTGCAGTACCTTTCCGGACAGGTGCTTCAAGATCTCGATGCTATTGGCAGGTTTTCGACGTTCGACTAGCGTCTAGCGGACACGGTTTGCCGCCTTGTGCGGAGATTGAACTGTTGTTGATGGCAATCAACAACGTGTAAACACAACTTCGACCGCGACTTCATCCTCGTTCGCTTCGCAATTCCTCTAGACCTCGTTGTTCCTCATTTTATATCCACGCTTTCTAAGTCTCAAACTCCGCGGTTTATAGACGACGTCCTGGAAGGACGCTCGGACTCCGAGTGCGTACACGGCTCTCATTGTACTAATAGTTTATTCTCGGCAGATCCACGCCGCCTCATTGCCTTCATCGACTCGGATTTTGACAATGGCGCGGACCTGAGCTACTCGGACGATGCAGGAGTTCCAATTGAGGAACTTGCACAACGTACGGTATGTCGGAACAAAACAGACATGATGCCCAACGTGGGAGTAGCATCAGTTGAGGAGGGGCCCCCGCTCCGTCGCACGACGGACGGCAGGGGCCCCCGGTCCGTCCG
>ALYI01004270.1:0-19660 GCA_001969225.1 Ceriporiopsis andreanae CBS 279.92 | reverse complement strand
GCGGACAACAACATCGGCTGGGTCGCGCGCCCGGGGCACAGCAGCGAGCCGGACGGCTTCAAGCGCGCGGGGCGCTTCAAGAAGGCGTCGAACATGAACTACGGGCTCGCGCTCTCCCTGAAGCTGGAACGACACATGGCGAACCTGATCGCGGAGGCGGCGGCGCGCGGCGAGACGATCGACGAGGACGACAATGTGGAGGAGCGCGCGCTCGAGCTCGCGGTGGAGGAGACGTACCAGGAGAGCGGCGGCCGCTTCCGCCCGTGGGCGTGCAACGCGAAGAGCCTGCGCCTCGGCGAGATCATCCTGATCATCGACTCGGACACCATTGTTCCTGAGGACTGCTTCCGCGACGCGGCGCGCGAGCTGGCCGAGTCGCCCGAGGTCGCGATCATCCAGCACGAGTCGGACGTGATGCAGGTCGCGCACCACTACTTCGAGAACGGCATCGCGCACTTCACGCGGCGCATCAACAAGTGCATCTCGCTCGGCTGCGCGAACGGCGAGGTCGCGCCGTTCGTCGGGCACAACGCGTTCCTGCGCTGGAGCGCGCTGCAGGACGCCGCCTTCACCGACCCGGCCGACGGAAAGACGAAGATCTGGTCGGAGAGCAACGTGTCGGAGGACTTCGACATGGCGCTGCGCCTGCAGCTGAAGCACTACATTATTCGGTGGGCGACGTACTCGGAGGGCGGGTTCAAGGAGGGCGTGTCGCTGACGTGCGACGATGAATTGAACCGCTGGCAGAAGTACGCCTATGGGTGCAACGAGCTCATCTTCAACCCGATTGTGGAGTGGTTCAAGAAGGGCCCGATCAACAAGCAGCTGCGCGTCTTCGTGTGGTCGAGCGCGCCCGTGCACTACAAGATCAGCATGATGTCGTACATGTTCTCGTACTGTGAGCTATCCCATCTTCTTCATACTCCTCTTCATGCGCTAACGAACGAGGGATGCAGACGGTATCGCGGCGGGCGCGGCGCTCTCGCTCATGAACTACCTCCTGCTCGGCTGGAGCCTGTCCGTCGACGGCTTCTTCCTGCACTCCTTCGAGATCTGGCTCGCGTGCACGGTCGTCTTCCCCGGTGCCGGCAACGTCGGCTTCACGCTCCTCGAGTACCGCCTCGGCCACCGCAACCTGCTCGACTCGTTCTTCGAGAACATCACCTGGATCCCGTTCTTGTGAGTGCCCCCTCCATTTATTATTCATTATAGCTACAGCCCGCTGACCCCTCGCCGCCGCAGCTTCTTCTTCTTCGGCGGGCTCAGCATTCACCTCTCCCAAGCCCTGCTCGCGCATCTGTTCTCGTACAACATCCAGTGGGGCGCGACGAAGAAGGAGGTCGAGCGCTCGAACTTCTGGCTCGAGATCCCGAAGATCCTGAAGCGCTTCTGGATCGCGCTCGTCATCTCGCTCACGCTCGCCGTCGCCATGATCATCTTCTCCACGAGCCTCATGCCGCCCGCGTGGCAGATCCCGAGCTGGAACTGGGCCGTCATCTTCCCGCTTGCGATTGTTATTGGGTGCCATGTTCTGTTCCCGGTAAGTAATCGTCGTCTTTGTGGAATATTGTGGGATGTATGCTAACGGTGGTGTGCAGATTGTACTCAACCCCTGGTTGATGGTCTTCTCGTATTGAGCACACTCTCTTGCGTCGGATTTCCGGACACTTTTGGATGCTCTGCCTCGGACTCGGACTCGAACTCTCCCTACGTCCCCTGCTCTCGCACACTGACTCTGACGGACCTTATAGACACTCACACTACCTCGTCGGCCCCACAGACTCTGCCCGCGTCGCCTCTCCCACTTTCTCTCTTTCTTTCTTTGCGGGTTTAGGAGGGATACTGCTCTGTTCTGCCTTGAATCCGATAGGTTCCCGCCCGAAGACGTTCTTGTGTACCATCTTCATCCTGTCATTACTACGCTGCTGTACCGATCTAGTCTTAGTCTACCCTGTACCTAGACTCTAGCATCTCCTAACGTATATGTTGGTAATAAAATATTCGGGGCATAGAGCACCGCCCTGCGTTGTACTGTATCCGTTGTACTGTATCGCTGCGCCCTGCGCCCTGGTCGCGTCTGCGTTGTTGGACGGACGGACGTTGTACTCCCATGTGCCTGATGCACGCCAGGAACGCACCTGTTGTCGGAGCTGTCACGACCAGGGGGACCGGTGTCAGGCGTTTGGCTGCACAACGCGCTCGGCTCTCGCACTTCCTTGCACTGCGGGTGCTGACCACACCGCGTCGACGCTGCAAACTGCATGATTTACCCACCTATGTCCCCAGCCGTGGCGGAACATAAAACGGTACGCGCGCAGGCGTATCTTGGGCCCTACCGTAATTTCTCCGCCGATGCAGCAGGGGCACTCGTACCTTGGCGCTTTTATGCGTGTATTCTTCGAAGCCAGGGATCACGGATGATGTGCTTGTGCCGCGGGCGGCGACGCGTCCAATGCGATTCTCGAAAACCCTGGTAGCCGCCGGGATATCATACAGCGCAGACGACTCGGCGAGCGCACCGATATGAGGACGGACCGCGCGCTGCCAGTGGCAGCAGCGCAGGACATAAAGCATACGGCATGCCGTACTTCCCACCCCCACTGCTGACTTACTTCGCGGGGTCTGCTGGCAGTGAGTCTATGATTCTACCGTATACATTCCGGAGTACCAGGCCTTGCCCAGCAGGCTTGGCGCACGACGTCGCTTCGTCGCGCTTCATTGCACTTGCACACTAGCGGCTGGAAGTTGTCAACAGAAGGCCACGGCACTCGTCTGTATGATGTATCCCCATCACAGATTAGCTCCAGGGCCTATGTCGTAAATTGTAATTCGGCACGCACGGGTACCACTGTCGAAATGTCTGTATGCGGGAATAATATTATGTATGTATTGATGGACCTCGTGTGAGAGTCATGGCCAGCCCGAGGCGCACTGCAAAAGAATGGGGTGCCGCTGCAGCGACGCAGGGATTCTTGTGTTTTGGATGTGCGCTCGCCCGGGAAATTCGGGGCACGCTTGTCCTATGCACCGAGTACACGGGTCATATTCTGAAAGGCTTGCATAGCTCCCGTTAATTATTCCCGCAGCAGGACACACGGTCGAGCACGAGCTTTGCAGGCCTCGTCTGTGATGAAGTATGCTTATCGTGAGCAATGTCCTAAGCTCGCAGAGTTCTGCCAAACCTAGTGTGAGCATTCATCGGCTGTTTGTGGATAATGCCTAGCTGCCCAAGGTGGTCCGCCCAGCTTCCCTTGTCGCTGTCCTCGGTACACCTTGTTAGCGGAGACATGCCATAGAGCTGCCTCCATCCCCGGGTGCAATAGATCGAATTAGCTTTAGGCAAGTGCATTTCTGCTCTACGCTTAGCAGTCTCAGGGTCGTTCTGAGAGAGCAGACACTCATAGCGGGAAAAATGGAAGACCGAACGCACGAAGTATGATACAATCGCGCTAACGGACATACCGCTAGAAAAAGCCGCCTATGAGAGCGAGCAAGGTATCGAAGACGCTCATGATATCGAGCGTCGACTGGGAGGGGCCCGAGATAAGAAAAACATGCGGCGGAGGTAAGTCAAGGGTCTGTACGCACATTGTACGCCGTGCTCTTCGAAGACACACGGGGCGAGTGCTGTGCAGCAAAAGCATTGCGCATGTGTAACGTGCCGGCATGAATCGCAACTAACACTTTTCACATGTGGAAAATTTTCAGACCGGGTATAGGACCGATACGAAGAAACTCACCCCGATTGTGAACATCATCGAGGAGCAGACTACTTCAGTGCTCTCGCAGATCTCTGTATTGATGCCTCGTTGCCCAACTTCGCAGCATCCAGTACAATGAAGCATGGAAATGTCTACAGAACATCGGTAGTTTGAGCAGAGCATACGCCGTTCACCATCAGACAGGACGCTGGTAGCAGGGCTCACCATAGCGGGAGACAAGGGTCCTAGAGATTCGTCGATAGGAGACATGATCTTGCCGGTGTTGAGAGGTGAACGTGCGGTGCCGCGAGGCAGAGAGTTGGGCAGATTGTGGGTAACGTACCTGTCAAGAACTGTTCTCAACTTCGACGTCAACGCGCCTTCATTGTAAAGTTCAGACGGATGTGCGGTTCCCAGCCTGGACACTCGCGTCCGCGTCGATGGCGCATCTCGTGTGATATGTCATGAACGGTGATCGCGAGCGGGAAGGACAGTGGGCTGTACCGTTGCGACCATGTAAGACTAACATGTCGCAGTTGATACTATACTACATCCGTAGCGAATACAAGCTGTCAGCGGGTAGCAAGACAGCTCTGCCTGCCAAGGATGTTTAGATTGTGTCGTCGTCGCTAGTGTGGCCACAGCAGAACGCACCGTTAGGTCAGTTTCGGGCGCCAGTCATCAAGGAAAGACTTGACCACCAAGATAAGCCTTGTTTCGCTATGGCGACCTCCCGGACGTGTTGGACGTTTGAATACTTTCGCGTGACATGCATTGTACTGTACACTGGTGTTACAAGATAGTGATAAGGTATGTTTCTAGGCGAACCCAGGAGGTCAGCAAGACAACAAGCGGAGATGATTGAAACGCACCCCGCGAGATAGCAAACCAAATGTCGCGATTATTCTACCCTGTATGGCTAACTTTCATGGGTTGCCGCTGCGGTGGCTGTTCTTCAATCAAAGGTTCCCGCTCGCCCCGTTCGATCTCATCAATGGTATCGTCGCCTGCAGAGCATCGTCTGCAACAGGGACACTGGCAAAGGGATTGTGTGCAGGCGTGCGCTGATTCAAATCACCATTATTGTGACTGAAGAAACGGTGTAATCGAATACGCACTGGTACTAGCAAAATCGAGACATATTCCTGCGCATACATCCACGCATATAGTTATGAGTGCACCACAGATTCCAGAGCAGGCATCGTCGTTCGACATGACAACTTCGGGTTCTGCTGCAATATCTTGAACTCCGTACGACACCTGTCGGCGATGGGCACGGCCTACAGGCTGCCAGGTCTTCAGGAAGGTGCGAGGAGAACAGAGATCATGAGGGTTTAAGCAAGAGAGTCGTTGAAGAGGTTTTGGCGCCGAAGCCATCGCATCTTGGACAGCGACGACGACCTCCTGACCGTCCACATCGCTACATGTGAGTCAATAGACCTCGTTGTATAGCCATACTTACCCCGTGTGTCTTGTAGCCCATATCACATCTACTCTGCTATGCTAGTGCTTCCCCCCGAGCTCAGCGACGACATCATCGATTACCTGTGCGATGACAGGAAAGCTCTGGCAAGCTGCGGGCGGGTTTGCAAGACCTGGGCCGACCGTGCTCGCCGTCACCTCTGGCGAAAGATTTCTGTCGACTCGACCCACGAACCGACCAGCAGGCTGGTGCTTTTCTTGGACATCATTCGCACCGCGCCCATCTGCGCATCCTACATCCGACACCTTGAACTCTCCCTGCTGGAGCACACCGTTACGGGCGTCATGATAGCCCAGCTTCCCCGTCTCCGTGGCTTGCAAACCCTCGTACTGGATCATGTGCGCGTCCGCGTCGTTCCACACGACGTCCCCGTCCTCTCTGCGAGTCTCACAAAGCTCGTCGTCACGCACACGACCTTCCAGACAATGCTGGTTTGGCATCGCTTCGTCGCGGCACTCCCCGCTCTGGAAGACCTCACGCTTGGTCCGTCGATCCAGCTGCGTGGGAGTGCACTCGAACGCACATCCCCTTCACGAACTTCCCCGCTCCGCCTGTCCCTACAGCGCCTCACCGTCGACATCGCCGAGGACCTCACGCCAATGGCGCTCTACTGGCTGGTGTCGCCGGACCTGTGGGTGGAGACGCAGACGCTGCGAGTTGCGCGGCTACCCACGGCACCCATGTGCACCGACAAGCTCTGGCGGCGCTGCCTGCCTGCGCTAGACCGGCTCGAGATTGACACGACGTACTCGCACGGTGAGTACTGAACGATTCGCTTTGCTTTATGCTCATTTTATTTTCGCATATAGACGTGCAGAGCGCGACGTGGCTCGTCGACCTGGCGTACGCCGCGAATCTTCGTTCAGTGACCCTGGACGCGTCCGCGCGTATCATGCCACTCCGCCTCGCCGTCCTCGCACAGGTCGTGCTCTCTAAGCTTCCGCACGACGTTTGCCCAACCGAACTTGTTGTTAATGTGCACAGCGGTATCGATTCTGCACGACAAGTGGGTGTAACCTGGCGCCTGCTGTTTCCGAATATCTTGGCCCACGTCTCCTTCGACCCGAGGCTCTCTGTGACTGTGCGGCTCAAATACCCACTGGAATGGGACCAGTATCTTGTGGAGGGTCTGTCTGCATTGATGGCACTGACACCGTGTCGCTTGGAGTACACGACGAAGGAGGGTGTTATCAAGCGTTATACTATACCCGAAGCTCCTAACGTATCCAGCGAGTGAAGCAGTAAGGCTTGCTAGAGCAAACTTTTCCCACCGTAGATTTGTAGATCACTTGTATTATGACCCTATTGGAAGCTGTGGTAGCCCATTATCGCAGGTGTACTTCTACACACTAGCTGCCATCTTGCTACCTGTTGACCGTGGGAACAACTTCGGGCATCTCGGGAGCACATATTTTGCCATTTATATGCACAGACGCTGTATTTGTGGCGCGATGGAAGTTGAGTCATAGTTTCTGCGTATGATCTAAGGGCTACAGCAGTGAAGTAAATGTACATGGTAGCTCGTGGTTCGTTATCTGGACATTGTCAGACGAAATGCAACTCGCGACAGTTCGTGGTCGACGTGGCTCAGTGCGCGAAGCGGAAGTCCAAGCGACGATTTCCCACATCCTTCGTCGTCGCAAGATAGTTGGCTTGCTCCTCCGTGGTCATAGCGTTCCACACCCGGTCGCGCTGCCGGTTGCGCCAGACGTAGTACAGCTTCGTCCCCGGGTACAGCAGCCCGAGGTTGACGCAGCTGATGGCGATGAGCACGCGGTTGCCCCGTCGGTAGCGCGGCGCGTCGTCTTTGCGGTATATGTTTGCGGAGACGACAGAGCTGAGCTGCACAAACATATTGTACAACGACGCGTTGACGGTGCGACTTGCCACCGCGCCCGAGTTGCGGGAGCACCAGCCGACTTGGATCGGGTGGGTATACGGATAAGAGAGCAGCGCCGTGGCTAGGCCCTGTGTGTCCAGACCTTCAGTATCGGGAGCTGCAGGCAAAATATGATGGAGCAGGCTCACATAGTAGATCCATTGGTTTGGATTCTCTGGCAGACAGTAGATCGCTATAAGGAACGGTAATGCCCAGATGTCCTCGAGCATCGAAATGATGGCGCGGTCGTTCACTGCTTCGGAAAGTAAGGTGACGAGGAACATTGTGATGAACCCGAACACGGTCGACGGGATCGTCAAAAGATTCGTCTCGAACGTTCCAAAACTGTACTCGCATTAGCTTGGGCGAAACAACACGACACGCCAGGAGGCACGTACCCGAGGTTCCGCAAAGAGAGTGTGAGGTAGGAACCCGGAGGGCTGATAGGTATACCGAACATCAGGCCCCTGTACCACACAAACAGACAATCAGCATCTAAACGTGCTGTGAAGTGGAGCAGGGAATATGCATACAGGATATACAGTGGCCACAGGTCGTAGTCGCACATCGCCGTCCAAATGCGCTTGATAGTCAGTCCCTGGCGGTTGTGCATGTCGCCCTTGCTCGGGTCGTCGCGCAACACGCGATTCACGATGATCGTCTCCTCGCGTGCGTTGAACCATCCGTTTGGCCGGAACCAGGACCGTGTCTGGGTCGGTGACGGCGGCATCATGAAGTACGTCGCGAAGCCGATGATGAAGGTCAAGATGCCTTCCACAAGGAAGAGCCACCGCCAGCCCGCCTTGCCGAGCACTCCGCGCATGTGCAGCACGCCGTAGGCGATGAAACTCGCAATGATGCTGCAGACGTTGGACGACATCCAGAAGAACGCGAGGCGGATGGGGAGCTCGGTTTTCGTGTAGAAGTCTGAAATCAGTGAAAGTCAGCGTGAGATAGCGATTGAAAGAGACGATCTGGCTTACAGGAGAGGTAGAGGATCAAGTCCGGGATGAAACCACCCTGAATAAACCCCAGGAGGGCACGGCAGACCAGGAAGCTCGACTTTCCCGACAGCCAGAATTGGGCCAACGTGACGATCGCTGAAAAGATGTCAATAGATGCTGGAATACTATGATCACCAAGAATACTCACACCATAGACACATCTGCGTAGGAATCCAGCGGTCTGGACCAAGCTGACGCCATTTATATAAGCGCAGGGCCAGAAGTAAAACCGCAGTAGGACTGACCTTCTTACTGACAAGCTGACTCGGCAGCTCTGCGGCGAGGAAAGCTACGCGGAAGACGGTGTTACCCAAGTTGTAGTCGTCCGTGGTCATCTTCAAGTCCGGCAAGAAGTTGTCAGTGTTCGCTTGCGAAAGATTGCCCCGGTCGATGTTTAGCTACGCGTGGTGCATTAGTTTACGGTGGCGCGAGGGAAATTTGAGGTGGCACGTACAGCAGAGAAACTAATCGCTGCCCATAGCATGACCCTCCAATCAATTTTCCGCACGATAGCCTGCAACCAACTATGAACATTGTTGCCGGCTGCACATTACAAAGCACGCACCCTCTCCTCTCGGAATGTCCAGCGCGCGTCAGGGTCGAATCGGTGGCGATTCTCGTACCGCTCGGTCGGCAGGTAGTGTTTCGCGAGAATTGGGTCGTCGAACACGCTCCTGCGCGTCGCGGTCGCATCGAGGTCCTGCGGTTGGAGTTTCCAGCGGCGGAACAGCAAGTCGCTGAAGCGCGGCTTCTCGTCGAGCGGCGGGAGCAAGTCCTCGGTCGAGTCGTCCCCATCCGCACTGAGCTTGCTCCGAATCGAGGACGTCCCGATAGCGTCCTTGTCGATCGACGAGGTTGGGGACAGCGGGGCCCCGCCCGTGCCTTTCGTGTCCGCGGGGGCTGGAGGCATTCTGGACAACAGGACGTACTGGTACTGGGGGCCTCGAGGGGAAGGAGGAGGTCGAGAACGAGACAATACTCGAGCAAAATGGCTGGTAAAATATGTGCGCCAGGAAGCAAGAGGTCCCTGATTCGCCATCCTCTGCGATACTTGCTCGCACGCGGATGAGGAAGCAAGCTCGCTCCAGCAGCGGCAATCACGCCCCGGAAAGTTCAAGGACTATTGCACCATGTATTGGAGAGGAAGAGAGTATGAGAGAGTACAGCCAGGGACGACCGCGGGATGAGCACGCGGTTGAGAAGCGGTATGACGACACGCGGCTGTTGACTATTTGTAGTCTTGTTGTGCGAAGTCGGAGCAGCGAATGAGTGCAGCAAGTAGTGGATTGACAAAGATTGACACCTTAGTGCGAGCCGATACAGATAGACAAGTTGTCGCTTCACACAATTTTTCCGAGACAGATTGTGTCCAAAGAAGGGCTGTGAATGACAAATGTTCAGCGCAAAGTAGGACGTCTGAAAGCTCATGCTTACCATTCGCCAGATCAAACCCCCTATCATAACGATATACACGGCCTATGCCCGCTATTCAGCACGCCAAGTGGCACTGGCACAAGATCACCACATCCTGGGGCTGCGGCACGCAAGCGCTGTTATCGCTAGGCGAAGGGACCAATAGTCCGAATACACATGGACGGGTGTCCGTGTGAGCGTGTAAAGCGCACAGATGTAGGTGGAAGAGCAGAGGGAGTACGCGCGACTGTCTGCATAGTCGCCGAAGACGCAAGGTGACGCGAAATGGCAGCAAGGTCAGGATTCGAGCATTAGGCGCCGATGAAATTCGCGCGCGGTCATTGGCTACTGGCCGCGACGCCTCCTTGGAGAGGTCGGTGGAGGTAAAAGTGTATTTCCACACGTCAAACCAGCAGAAAACAAGTTGGCGAGTGTAGGGCCGTGTGTTTCATTCACCGCAAGGAGGGAATAATAATGCCAGACCCGCAGGCGATAAATCTCCCACTTATTCTGCTGGCTCGTAGTATTGTATAAGTGGACGCACGAGCAAATGGTCACGTCGCGGTGGGAATCTGTGAAATGTCTGACGTCTGTACCAACACCAGGTATACGTTTGAAGAACCGACTCACCGCAACGCATTCTTGCCGTCGAAAATTTCTGGTATACCTTCAGAGAAAGTGGGTGCCATCAACGATCTGCTGAGCTCTGAGGGGGAGTGCGATAATCCACGAGAATGCGTTCCAGCATCTGGAGCTGGACAGTATCCGCAAGCCCAGTGGCCGCTCTGACGTTTGGCACAGGTGGGTGCCCTGCATCATCCATGACGCGACTGACGATCGCCAGGAGGTCTGCAGCACGTATACCCCACGAAGCTGCATACGCCGAGCGCAGTATCCGTGCGAACAGCATGTCTTGCAGCTGAACTTGCAGGGTGAATCGTTCAACGAGGTTCGGTGTCATGCCCATATATCGCGCTTCGTTGTCACGCTGGCGCAATGCGGCGAGAACAGCCAGTTTTCCAAGGGCTTCTTCAGTCGCCTCAATACCAACCATGTCCAAAAGTTCCTGTCAACCGAGGTCAGTTCGTCCTGTTAACAGACTCGAGAGTAAGCCTGACTGTGGCGACAAACAGGACTGCAAGGTCAGAACCATGGTCGTCTTTGAGCTTCCGGAAAGCAGCTTCGCGGTCGACACAAGGATATGGAGACGAAAATCTTGGGACGTTGGGCGATTTTGGAGGTAAGAGGTTCATGGTCGAGAGACCCAAGCCGGCTTTTTTTTGAGCGCTGTCGTCGGGACAATTGGGGCGGTATTCGAGAATTCAGCTGGGATCGTTTTAGGTTTGCTCTGGGAAGGAAGGGTATATCTAGGATCCGGATATGTACAACGCCACGCCGTGTGTATGCGTTGCTAGTGCTCAATGGTGTTGGTGAAAAACGAACCTGAGAATGCGCGTCCTTCGAGTCACTGAGCCAAGATCACGATGCTACCACGTGAAAATCACGTGCATGAGGAGCCCATACGGTCGGCAGTCGGCGCCAAAAGACCCTCGTCCTCGACTAGAACTGGAAACGTCCCTCGTTAAGGTCTGCGAGAGCACCTTCATCTCTGTTCCAGGCCCAGACAACCAGAAACGTGAGTGAAGATTGGTTGTTGTACAATTGCGCATCACTTGATCAAGGTGACCCATACGTCTTCCGAAGCGCGTAGCATCTGCTCGCGGATACATTCACTGCATACTACCTTCAAGGTTGCCGTCAACTCTGTCTTAAGCTCACGATGTCTGAAACAACAGAAGCCTCTGGGTGCGCGTGATCTCTACACATTATACCCTCGTGTCTTACTTAGGATCTGTAGCGCTGCGCCGGCCGCACCTGCGAAATGGGTCCCTCGATGGCGAAAGGATCCCAATGCAGTTCCAAGCGTTAGACTATATACCGAGCTTCAGATCAAGACTGCGATTCCTGGAGAGATACATAGTCATACGTTCACGAGGGCACTGGCTCCTCAAGATGCAGGGACAACAGGTAAGTGCAGTCGCAGATAAGTACTATGGGTGACATATGATGTGCCCGACGTGAATATCGTCATTCTTTACGGCGAACACGGCAGGAGACGGCGCGAGCTTCCACCTTTTACTGTGCCATGGAATGTGAAGAGCGGTCGATGATTGATGGGCGCGGTGTTACATTGACATGATGGCTACTGAATCCGTTCCAGATGCCCGATCACAGCCAGACCCTCTGGCAGAAGTCCCCTTGGCTGACACATTTTGCCGTATAATGGTGCATGACAAGGCGCACCTGAATCCGCCGCACGAGCTCTGGACGCGCAACAACATTCCACAACTTGATCTCAATCTCTCCACGCCGCTTCCCCTGTTCCAGGAAAGTGCCGCCGGGAGGCACAAGTATGAGTTTCTGGGATGGTACCGTATCGTACGCTGGACCCGCTGCACGGGAGGGGGTAGGGAAGTCCGTGACTTCATCCAAAGGCGCAGGGTGAGCCACACGACGCACAGTGCGGAGTATTGGGAGAGCGCACTGAAGGACGATTGGGCCCGCGTCGTGTTGGCAAAAGTGGGCGATAAGGCGTCGGGGTTGGGTAACCCAATGGCCGATGTCCCTACTACTCAGTAACAATGATAATGAGCAGACATCTCTTTCAAAGAACAAACTGTATCTCTTCCCACAAATTGTACCTTTCTTGCATTGTCTCCTCCGTCGCGGGCACGTTACGTGTATGAACTCTGTTTCATTGCATCTTTAGCCGTGCCTGGCATCGAAGACGACCGACGAGGCTGGATGTACGGTGAAACGTTGACCATCTTCGATGATGGCCTTCTCGGAGAAACTGCTTCTGGGCGAGCACGGGAATTGATGGTCATGCGTAACGTTGTGCAACAGTGAAGCATTACATAGTAACTCACGCGTATAAAGCGTGGATCAGAGACATATTCTGCAGCACCTTCAGGTTCCGTGGGGCTAAACCGTTGGTATCTGAACCTGAGCCTGACATAGTTAGTCGTGACAACAGAGTGGACCTAACTGTCGCCTAGCTCATATTTAGAGCGAATGATAGAGAATCGGTGTCGAACGTTGATCGTCAAGTTCCAGCGCTAGAGAGGGACGACGAAGCCATGAGGGCGTCAGCTCCTCAAAGAACCTGTCTTGGCGAATTCGTGGGATCGTGTGTATTCGAGCAACGCCAGGCGACTAGCGTAATTGCCATCGTAAGAAGGAATTCACAGAGCCAGGCTCTGACCTGACAGAGGTTGAGTGTATACGAAATATTGCGGAGGGGTAAAATGCTGGCACCTCCAGCGACACGCCCGCTTATAGCTGAAGCAAAGCGTGGGATGCCATGAGCATCTGGAAATCTTGATTTGGATTCCGCAAGCTCTGCGGTAGTTAAGGTCCGGTCAGTCCAGATACCGGGGGCACGAATATATAGCTTACTCACGGACAATTCCCCACTGGAGTGTTAAGCACGTATGCGATCGTGCACCCTCGCTCTGGACCGGGTGACACGTTCGGACAATCGATCCCGCCGTTAGCGTTGGCGATAGCCTCAAGTGGTAGGTAGATAGGCATGAGGGGGGCCATTGAGCTGTTCGGCTCCCGGTAGTGGCGGAACCGACGTATTGCAAGCGCGCTCTGTGCGATGGGTGCCGTTGCGCCAAGAAGCCGCTATCAGGTGAGCGAGATTGGGTTCGAGGGCCATTAAAAAACACTAGGAGAAAATGTCTGGGTGCCGAGCGTATAAAATATCAAGGTAAACCGTACATAAAGCGTGGAAAGGGTAAGAGTGAGCTGCTTCAGTGCCGTCAAGCCACCCTCAAATTGCCTGTGAGGCCCTGCGTCAAAACACGTGAACCAGATTCGGGCAGCCATCATAAACTTTGTCGTGCTCTGAAAAGAGTATTTGTCAACAGCCCACCTTCGCTAGAGAAGAAGCGTATTTACCGTGTATCTTGTCACAGTTAGATGGTGCCTAGAAGCCTTGCCGTCCGAGGCACCCGGAGACGTGAACGGCAATCATCATGTGCAAATTCAGTCCTGCGTGGCGTGCTAGACAACAAATCGTACACGCTGTATCATGTGCAGCACAAGATACATCCAGTCGGCGAGGCCTGGAGATGGTCCTTCCAGCCTTCAAGCGCGAAACATCTTGAGTACTTCCTGCAACAGATACTGGCAGCAATCGTCCGACCGACCACAGTCACTCAGACTTTGACGTCAAAGAAATAACGTCAGTGTTAGTACGACACCATTGTCAACGACTCACGGGAATTAGAAGGAAGGGTAGCGTCAGGTTCAGTGTCGCTACAAAGCAGGATC
Organism: Ceriporiopsis andreanae CBS 279.92; assembly: GCA_001969225.1. Classification (NCBI taxonomy): domain Eukaryota; kingdom Fungi; phylum Basidiomycota; class Agaricomycetes; order Polyporales; family Meruliaceae; genus Ceriporiopsis; species Ceriporiopsis andreanae. The sequence goes on along the minus strand of ALYI01004270.1, from coordinate 5,839 downwards.
AACCAGAGCGCGCCGTCACGAAAAACTACATACCGCGAACCAACTCCAAAACGGGCATCCGTCGGGCTGAGATAAGCGCCCGCAACTTTTCTCACGGCGAACGGAAAAAAGCGGCCCGTCCAGCTCATTGCTCCCTCCCTCATTCTCGTCAACGGTCACCTCTGCATCTGATATACCATGCATGATATCAGCTCCCACTTACGTCTGAAGCAGTTGTCTGGCATGGGATACAGCACGAATACCTAAGCCTAGGCTTCACAGACTGTCGATAAGTTATCTATTCCCATCCGACCGTCCTTCTTCAGGTCCTAACAAAACCGGAGATGGGCATCTTCCAATCTACATCAGTATGCATCACTCATCTATGGGAGCGTTTTCAGGCACTGATACGCTGCTGCGGTCTAGGAGTATCGACATCGTTTAGAGAACCGGTATACTCAGCGCGGTGTTCACTAAACCCTTCCACGCTTGCGATCATGAAGAGTCTGTCGGCAATCTTGTGCCGTTTCTCATGCATGATACGTCTTTTCTCTCTCTTCATTCGGACAGACAGACGATCTCTCTGTCCTTGTGGCACATGGCAGCATTGGCAGCCGTACCATTGATGCATCTGCTATCCCGTTAGCAGCGGCGGAAAAGCAGCTCTAGGCTCTGAAGCCCTGAATGTAGCGCAGATCTTGCGACTTCTTGAAGGCCTATTGAAATATAGGGTCTGCATTCTTTACTCACACCAGCCTTCGGGCGCCATCGTGCGCTCAGCGCGGATGTTTGGGAATCTTCACGGCGATGATTCGAGCCGACGACGTCGTGGGTGCGCGTTCCTGAAGGATGATTATGGCGGATTGGTCGGAATTCCTGGTGGCGAGTCGATTGGTGGTCCGAACAGCTGCGCCGTTTGCCTTCAGGCCCCGTACCACAGCTGCGGGGATACGCTCCCGGATCAATCAGTCGCGAAACCGTCGTACTTTCCTTTGTATGTGTTTCGACATTTCTTTGTATCGCGTTATCTCACAAATAGCTCCGCCCTGGCATGGCGACGGAATCTAGGTTTCCAGCAAGTACTATCTGTGAACGTATGTACAATATCGCTATCCTTGCGAGAGATATCTAAGTATGACGAACACCTCCCAACAGCACGGTGCTACTGCAAAGTATAAATCTAGCCAGTCAGCGAAGATAAAGATCTTTCCCTTTCCCGCCCCATGTGTTCGTGGTCGTCAAATATCACGCTTGTCGATGTCTACCCAACCTCAATTGCTATTGACCCCGGCGGGAGCTCCTATCTCCGTATACAGTCCGCGGTTCGTTCCTGTACGCGGTGCATCTCGAGGTGCCTGAGCGCATGCAAAGGTCTGTGCTGTTTCAATATCGATGTAGCCGATTCGTTGACACTGAGCACAGGATAATCGTCGACACGACGCGTGTTCCGCCGAGGAACCTGCCCAACATCGATTTACTCGCATGCCGGCCCAGACAATAGCCATTGCGGCGTCACAAATGAAGTAAAGATGAAGTATGCGAGCGGCCCTGGTGAAGTTGAACAGGTGTCGGGTGCATCGAATCCCGATGAATCCGGGCTGTCTTGGACAACGACGAGGTGTGTCGCACCAGTCTATCAAGTAGGCCTCGATTCATGTCAGGCCACAGATATGTCAGTTCGTGCGGTTGACTGTTACGTCCTAGACACAGGGCACGATGGACGGGCCCAAGGTAGATTTGGTTCTCTTCAGACAACCGGCCGTCTCACGAACTCGAGACCGCGAAGCGCAATCCGCGGACCCCGTCGGCCATTCGTGAACATTCTGGTCATCCCACGAGTGATACTCCCGTCGATGTAGTTGGAACTGGCCAGCGAGCGAGGTACGCCTTCTAGTACGCACTCAGGAATAGCTTACGCCAACGCGTGGTCAGGCGGTCTCCTCGTAAACCCCGGTTAAATGTGAATACATTGTGTCATGTTTTCGGAGTACGCGCGCCGTACGAGACATACAACTCCATTGAAACGTTACCCGAAACGAGCGATAGCTCGTTCTTAATCCGACTCTGTTTCTTCAAGCGGCGAACTGGTTCAGCGGCCAGTGGTCAATGTGAGCAGCTGCACAACAACGCCCAGCGTATCGGCTCAGGCACAGTGCGTCTCTACATAGACTGCCTCGTTCCCTACCAGTCTTCTATTGATCTACTTCATTGGTCAGACAATAGCTTCCAATGGCAGCCTCGCATTCGGGAATCGATTACGCTTGCTAACGCACTCGCCGGCCGCGGACACGCTTCGAGCCTCCCGGTGTCGCTCCCGTCAAGCAATCGGAATTTTGGGAACAATCTCCTTTTCCAATCGCACACAGTCGACGCTCGAGGTGTGCGGAGACCTTGACAGCGCATGGTCGCACCCTGGCATCTACGTCCCAACGAGCGCCATGTACCGGACCGCACGGCGGGACGCACACGTTCTCATGGCCATCACTAGGCAGAGGGTTTCGATTGCATTCGAAAGCTCTCAGTCTCTGGAGTACCCCACCACGCTCGGGCTATCTCCTATAGTGGCGGGCCCAGGCATCGTGCGGCGAACGCTGATCAGTCGGCTTGACGGCGAGAAGCACGTCCCACCTATCAAATCCAACAATTATGCAGAATAGGCACACCGGACTCCGTGTGGCGACACGGCCCTTGGGCTGCCTGGGACGAATCCTAGCAAGCGACGGCGCGTTTTTTGCTCGTAGGAGTGCGCAGTTCGCACGACGCCAGCTCCCGTGACTGATGGCACATCCACAGCAGGCATCTGTTCACTGCACCGCGAGAGGGCGATCCGTCCGGTATGGCTTTTATGCCCACCCGCGTCACATAAACGTCGAGGACTCAAAGTCATCAGCGCAGAGCATCACCACGCGCGGTTCGGGGCGTGGTCTAACGTGGGTTGCCACCATGGCCGATCCGTAAGCTGAGGCGCACGCCTGCTCTGGATTGCGCGCAGGCCCGTCTGTCACGTACGCAGGTGGCGGTTCCAGGTACGAACCTGTCAGAGGGTCTGTCACGCCGTGGCAGTTTCGCGCCTCAGCCCGTGGTCGGTTCATCCTCCGTCTATATCCGTGTCAGCGGATGCAGAGCGTACGCGCAGGCCACTGTCCGTCGATTGATCTCTCCGTCTATGCGAGTCTGCGCTCTCGTCGGGGTCAAGCTATGCCGAGCCAACTTATCCTGATGTGGACGGAGGCACCAGGTACATAAAGGGTGCAGTACGGGCTTGAGATGCCCCAGGACCTCGCTCATCGATAGTACTCAACGGAGATACTCAGCCTCGCCCTCTCTCAACTTGCTGATTTTGCCATGGCTGCCCGCTTCACCTCTATCATCGCCGTTGCCGCCCTCCTCGCTGGCGTGCAAGCTAGCTCCAGCTTGGAGCGCCGCCTCACTGGCCAGAGCGTCGCATTTGCCTGCTTCGGCGGCGGAGGCGACTGCCAGTGCCCCATCGACCTCAACGGGGACAGCGGCGTGCTGATCAATGTGTATCCGGGATACCAGTGCGCCTACCCGAACGGCGCGTGCACTTGGGACGACAAGGTGAGCTCTGCATGTCGCGCCACACACCCATTAATTGCTCATTGGCCACCGCGACCAGACCGGTGCCCTCCAAAACATCTTCCAGACCAACTGCCCCTCGAGCGCGCCCTGCAGCAGCGCCGGGGGCTGCCACTGCCCGAGCGACCTTCTCGGCGACACTGGCGTCCTCATCAACCAGTTCACCGGCTACCAGTGCGCCTACGCGGGCGGCGCGTGCACTTGGGACTTCGTGAGTGACTTGTAACGCTGTGCCCACGTACGATCCACTAATACTCGCTGCATCACAGGGCGGAAACCTGCAGAACATCTTCCAGACCAACTGCCCACAGTCCGCGCCGTGCGACCAGTCCGGTGTTGACAGCTAAACGGCTGCTCCGACTCGTACCAGACGTGGTTTTCATTGGTCTTCTGCGAATGTGGTCTTCTCATAATTGCTCCTGAATACTGAGTACTGAGTGTTGATGTTGCGTATAATAATCCAACCCGCGTCGAGTAGTGCGGCTGTTTGGACGCTTACAACGAATAATATATTATTTCCTTTTCCTTGCACCAAGCAAGCCACATTAGAAGCGTGACTTAGCAAATTTGAGGAAAGCGCTATTCGTGTTATCGCGCGTTCGATCACGCACATCGTGGCGCCACCTCCTCAGTGCGGGGAATGCTGCCCATCGCGCCCGCGCGCTGCACGCATAGCCCTGCAGCCTACGAGGGTATCAGCAGGCGTCATTCCAGCTGGGCGGAGACTTGGACGAACCTCGACAGCGCGTCGCAGCACGTGCATCATGCCCTCTGCGGTCACAGCGCTCGCATGACCGTCCGTCTCGCGCGCCATTTCCATCAATGAGGCGACCAGGTATCCGGTGAAGCAGTCTCCTGCGCCGGTCGTGTCTACGACGGGTCCGTCGAGGCGGGCTGCGGGCACGTGCAGAAGCTCGACGCGCCTCGCGCTCGGATCGTGTATGAAATCAGGGATGTCGGCATCGATATCGATATTGACGAGGGCGACAACGCCGTGTGCGCCCAATGTGCAGACGAGGTTGACACGCGTGGAGAACGTCGGCAGGGCGTGCAGCGTGCGAAGGAGGCGTCTGACGCGCGCGACCGTGTCTCCCTGCGGGTCCTGCGCGACTCTAGCTGAGACGCCGTATCCCGTGAGGGCCAGGAGGATGTCGCATGCCTCGCCCTCGTTCATGACCAGCCAATCGAGCGCCGCCCAGGGAAAGTCTTGCAGCTGGGCCGCGGTAGGCATGGGTGATGGGTTCAGGAAGGTCGTCGCGCCGATAGTGCGCGCATGCGCAAGAAACGCGAGGGTAGATGCGAATGGGATCTCGTTTTGGAGGAGCAGGTGTGTATAGTGTAAGCCCGGTGTGGGTGCTGCGAGGGACGGCGCAGAGGAATAGTTCGCCCCGCGATGGAGAACTAATCCAAGATTAACGTAAGTGATAGGTGCAGTCATGATTTCATGAACTCTTGAGACACACTGATGCTGTTCTCGCCCTCCGGGGTGAGCTGGATGATGGCGCGACCTGTTGGCTCCTGGTGCATATGAGACACGTTCGACTGAGGTTTGAACGGCATCAACGTTCGACGCACAAGATCATCTGTTACGACATAACCGACATCGACTCCAGCCTCCGCAATAGTAGCCTTCAGCCACTCCCCGTCTGCACCGATCGCGCCGAGGAACACGACCTTCGCGCCTGCGCGCGCGACAGCAAGAGCCTGATTGGCACCTTTCCCGCCGCCACGGCGCTCAAACTTCGTAGAAGAAAGGGTTTCTCCAGGCTTGACAATCCGCGGCACTGGACAGGGTACATGTGAGGTGAGCGTCGCAGGGTGCAATCATGATGTAGGGTACGGACCGTGGAAGAATTCGTCGATATCTTCCTTGTGAATTGGACAAGTCACCAACCTGTACGATGAGGAGGAAGACTATACTGACTTATCGAGCCACGGACGAGGCAGCATGGAACAGAGCTACTTTCCGCCATCGCTGCAGGCAGCAAGGGCGTCGTCCGCGTCTAACGCCCAATTTTGATCGCGCATCACGTGCTCCCGCTCGCTCGCCATTTTGGGGCGATCCCGACGCGCTCGCACCTTGCGAGACGACCACCACCACGGCAATACGGCATTGTGCAGAAACACACTATTTTTCTGTTTGGATGATTTTTCCGGTACAGTGTTCCACCGCTCCTTGAGCCACCCCTACTCCTTGAGCCACCCCCCTTTCCTGGCTCAAATATCCCTTCTAAAAATCGCAAAAAATACGCTAAATTACAAA
>ALYI01004269.1:0-25082 GCA_001969225.1 Ceriporiopsis andreanae CBS 279.92 | reverse complement strand
CCCAGCCGTTCTATGAAAACGCGTGCGGAGTTTGAATAGAACGGCTGATTCCGAGCCTACGATGCTTTTATAACTCTGCGACGGCCTAAGCCCCGAGTCGTTCGAGTTCGAGGCGAGCTTCGCAGCGTGCACGTCAGCTTCCAGGTGACGACTTTATGGGTCACCGTACCTTCGCGTGCTGGCCTGGTCCGGACGATGATCCTCGTCGTGCGGGCTGGGTACACTACGCTTCGATGTCGCGGTCGCGTGAGAAACCTCAGGCGTTCTGCGCCGGGATCGCAGCGTCCCATGAGGTCCCGGGACTTAATATACGGGGCATTGACAGTGTAGTCGCGAACTCTGCAGTCGAATCCGCCTCTTATTGGCGCAAACAAATCACGATCACGGACAGCTGTCACAATAAGAGACCGGGCATGCGCACAGGGAACGTCTGGCCGCACTCCGAATGCACATCGCGAAACCAGAACGGTTTCCAAACGAGATGCCGAACTGACTCTGCGCGAAAATCGCAGTGCAGAATGAGCCGGATGACGCGGTATGATTGTGGCGAGGGACGCCGCTCAAAGTCCCGAGGATGATGCGATTAAGGCAAGCGGTCTGGGAAGATCTGTACCAGCGTATGCAAGCAAGATGCCGGAGACACCGCGCTGATGATGAACAAGAATGAAGAAGGATGCGGCGTATCAACGACGATAACGCGCCATTCGCGTCGCTTGGCACAACCAGGGGATCAAAGACCTCTCTCAATAACCAGACACGTACGACAACATTGCCTGCTCACTGACGACATTGACCACGAAAATCCCGCCATCTAAGTCTCGGTGCCAAGAGAGCAAATTTCCTGTGCTGGTGCGGATACCCAATAAAAGGCCGTCGGGGAAAGCGGCAATCCGTTTTGGGAGGTCGACCGGTCAACAACGAGACGCAATGCGACGGTACGATGGCGGTGCGCGTCCTGGCCAGATAACAGTAGGGACGCGAAAGGGGCATAGCGTCGACGATAGCCGTGGTATATAGAGCTTCTATGCGACCTGAAAAGAGTTAGCAAAGAGTAGACGCACATCATACAGCCCGATACGCTTGATCAACATCTCGTCCTGTCGTGTTGCCCTCCTCGTGTAGTAGATCTGTTGGTGTATGGAAGACGGTCAGGACAAGGCAGTAGAGGGGTCGACCAGGAGATCAACTTCTGTCGCGACTTCCTGATTTCTGGACGGCGTGCCATCGCGAGGTCCGTCGAGCCCAGATCGAGTCAGGTCGTAGCCTGGCTTCGGTCTATTCATTGACGTCGACAGTAGATAAGAAGCGCAGCGTACGGTGTGGTCACATCCGGCAACAATTTTGTGTGGCGTATCAAACATGTCTGTTTGCAAAACGCGGCTGGAACCCGCCTTCGTGCTTGCTTAGAGAGAGTGAGAGCGAATATAGGCAACGGGAGTGGGGCTGGACGGCAAGGTGTGTATAAGGGGATGATGCTAGTGCCCGCACGCCGAGCAGACAAGCGGTAGGGTGCGCGAGGATGAGAGTCGCCAGGAGACAAGCGAGCTCAATAAAGCGCTCAAACGGCGGGAACGGCGTCTATCAGGCCGCCCTCGAGATGGCCGCTGCCCTGATTCACTCCGGGAGAACATTTGTTGCTCTGCTCAAGCTATCACCGGCTACCACAATCGCAGCGTGCTCTTGACCACCACGTCTGTTTTGGCGTCTTTGCTGCGATATCGAACTCTACTTCACGCGGCGCGGTGATGAAGCAGCCATTCCGTGAGCTTGTCATCATCAGAGAAGACACTTTACCCGTGGCCTTGTGGGCAGGCGTGGCTTTTCCGTGCTGCAAATACCTCGTTTTGCAATTTTCTCCCCCGGACGACTAGTGCATGTGACACGGGCATTGCATAGATGATAGCATCGCCTCTTAAGATGGCCTGCAAATAGTGGCGATGAGTAGCAACGTTATCAACTCGCACCCACTGTCGGATCCGGTGAGCACCCACCCAACTCTCATCTTTCCCGCATTCAAGTACTCACGCACGACGAGCCCACAGAGCCAGACAAGACGTGCCTCCCCGCTGCATTCCGCGTCGTGCATCCAGACTTGCAGCCGCCGCGGGGCTCAAACATAGCACCGCACCGCAAATCGCTGAGCGTCCCGACGGCCGCGCCAGCATCGACGTCGCTGCAGCCGCTTTTGGCACGGTAGCGCTGTAGAAAAACCAGCGGATATAATATTGAGAGACCCCTATACGCTTTATCGAGCAGCCCGGGGAGTCCCTTGGCACAGGACGCAGACGTCTAGGCCCGGAGCTGCCCTCTGAGGTAAGCACTCCGTCGATCGTGAATTGCATCCAAAGTTTGTCTCACAGCCATTCAGGCCCGCCCGGTTCCTCACCACCCGCGATAAAAACTCTCGCTCGACGACTTGTCTATGCTTTCCGCGCTGCCCTAACCACTACTGCTCTACTTCGTTTGGACCACGCCCGCTGCGCGAGGCCCGGATTCTGTCCGCCATGTCGGACAAGTTCCCAATAGACGAGGCTCAGATCGTCGGCCTGTTCATGGAATGCGTATTCTATGGTATGTCTCAGCACTCGCCAGACGCGCATCCGTTTTCTGATGGTCGCTCCTATCCAGGAATGTATCTGGTTACCTTCGGGCTCTGCATGAGGGCCCTGCTCTTTCAGCGCGACCATGCATTCGTTTGGAAAAGTAAGAAGGATATACGGTGGGGGATGCTGGCGATCGCGTTGGCGATGTGCCTGTTTGGAACATTCGATGGTGCGTCTTCACCCCCCTTATACGCGCACACGACGTCATAACCTGTTATCATAGTCGCGTTCGGTCTTCGACATAATCTCGACGCTTTCATCTTCTATCGCGGATCGGGCGGAGCCGCGGAGGAATTCCACAACATCCGATATTGGGTCAATATCATGAAGACGGTGGACTATGTCGCGCAGACAGCTATTGGCGATGCGGTGTTGGTGAGTGCTCTCTATGATGTCACGCGGATCGTTTGTTGACGCATCGCATGCACTACAGAACTATCGTTGTTGGATGGTGTATAACAAGAGGTGGATTATCGTGGCATTTCCCATCCTCATGTGGATGGCTACCGTCGGTGCGTGTGCAGGTTCCTAGGGAATGGAGCGCTGGCTTATCTCTCCCTCCGTCAGCCTGCGGCTGCGCTATGATATGGGTAGAAGCCACGACCCATCAGGACGCTTTGCTCAACGAAACACGAATACGGCCGTTGCTGGACTCTATCGTCGTCCTTACCCTCGTGGTCAATGTCCTTGTCACATGTACGTCGCTCAGCTATTCACGCATCTCCTGCCTCTCACCTCTCCTCAGCCATGATCGTCTGGCGAATATGGAATGTGCGGCGGAAGACCATCGACAGCTCTACACACCCGAATAAACTCATGCGTGTGATACGCATCATCGTCGACTCCGGGTTAATGTACACCGTCTCCGTCATCATCTTCTTCGGCACCACGCTAGCTGGGAGCAATGCGCAGTACGGTGTCTCTGACGTCGTTGTGCAGATCATTGTAAGTTGTGTCCTGATCGCCCAGCCCGCGTTTGATCCTCACCGCAACTCTACTCCACAGGGCATCGCTTTCAACCTAATCATCATCCGTGTCAGTAACGGCACCGCGCCGGACGGCCTTCCGTTCTCGACGTCGAGCGGGCTGCCGAGCACGACGTATCCCATGCACTTCCTCAACACGAGCATCAACCCGCCGACGTTCACCGTGCGGACGGAGATCGGCGTCGAGGTCGAGGTCAGCCGCGTGACCGAGCACGACGGCGAGGTCGTCAAGGCTGACGACGAGCCTTGGAAGGGCCCGCCAGGCAATCATTGGCGTGAGGACACGTCGCATACTGACGGCGCGTCCGCGGATGACGCAGTGTAATCTGTATCGCAGGGCTGGTCCTGGAAGTCTTGCCTCTTGTAATAGTATCTGGAGCAGTGGAGCACCTCGGTATACCCCACCATTCGTCACATACGATATTTCTTGCATTTGTAGAAGTAAGGTTGTGCTCACTTGGAACCTAGACATTACAACATCCATCATCCATCGAACTTGCACGTGACAAACCAGTTGTTTGGGCAAAGGCAAGCCAATCGTCTATCCTTACGTTACGTTACTCTCTCGTCAGGCACCACCAGAGCTGGCTTCCTGTGAGCCCCACGCCGCGGAATTGCTCTGGGAAGATCGAGACTCAAAAGGCAGCGGACACGGGCGTATCAGGTTTGGGTGGATCAGCGTACACCACAGCCACTGACGGACCTGAGTGTCCTGCGTGGCACGAGCAATGCTCTTGCACACGACCTCCGCGCCGCTGTACTTACGCTTGGTAGCAGACGTCTGGCGGCAACGAAGCCAAGCGTTCCGGCCTTCGACACGACCGGCATTATTACGGTTTGACAATACATGCTTGCGGTCAGCGGACATATGCATGTGGCGTCTGTCTTGGGTGTCGTACTAGAGCAGAGGTACGCTCTACATATGCGCCAGCGCGTTCAGGCCCGGTGACCTCAAATATTCGCTGATAACGTTCCGTTCCGCGGATTCAGTGTGTCGCAGCCATGAGTGCGATCACGGAGGGGCTCAGCTCTGGGAAACGGGGAGCGTCATGATAAAGTGAGATCTTGAATACTTGCCTCTTGGCTCCGTCGCGATCGGCAGGATCTTGTCGGCATCTGGGCGTGCCCGCCACGGTTCGCCATGCGGATTGGGGCGCGCCTCGACGCGAGCGATCTGTCGTAGCGTAGGCGCGTGCCGACGGCGTCGACTTCAACGAGACAGTATGCCGTATGGCGTAGGCAACCATGAGAAAGTGGCGGTAAGGGCTCATGTACTAAATCGCAATTGATGGTACGCGTATTGTCGCGGGATTGCGGTCCTGTCTATTTTGCTTCCATATCTCTAGAATATATACCCGTGCGCCCTTGCCTTCCGCGACAATGTGGAAGAGTCCGCTATTGGCCTAGCTCGCCGCGGGGACCAAAAATCCCGAGTTTTTTCTAGCAGTTGCCCGCCGGCAGTGGCAACAGCGACGGCAGAACCGGCCCTGAATCCTTGAAACACTGCGCCTTCAGGATGAACTCAATCGCGTGCGACACCGCGGGTCCGCCTCTATATAACCACCAGGGTCATCAACTTGCGACACCACTTTCTCCAACCTCGACTCCTCCTTACCGACGATGTGTAACTCTTCGCTTGCCCGCGGGAAGTGTAACGCTGTCGTCACCATGCCAGCCAGGACCTTCGTGCTCCCGGGACCGCACACAGATCTTCACGAACGGGATCTCGACTCAGCGCTCGCCTTCATTGGCTCGCCCGGGCGTGCTGGCGTGGGTCTCACCTCGTGTTTTATAGTAAACAATAGGGGCGATCGCGTCGTAAAATTGGTGCGTGTCCCCGCTGCCCGTCGTGCTTCGTCTCGCGCTCCGTGCTGGCACGAGACGCGAATATTTGCCTAGCATCGGGCCGTTTCACTTTGATTTTTGCTGCGCAAACTTTCCCCCGCATGTTCAGGGCGCGTCGCATTGCACCCTGAGGGTTCTCTGCCGCTGTCGGCGCGGAGGGTCCAAGTGTCGCGTCCTTCGTCCTGGGCCAGCAGTCGCGTCCACTTATATTAGCGGTATCAAACGGTACAGGTATGCATAGTGACAAGACAGTAGACACCGATAATTGCGAGGGGAACGGTGAGTCGTTGGGGAAGAAGATGGAGTGACTTCCAGCTTCCGTCATGAGAGAGAGAGGGAAAAAAATCCGACCGTAATAATTCATGGTACCTGAAAGAAGAAGGAGAAAAAGACTCCTCGGGAAGCAGTAGCAGATCAACGATAGCAAAATAGACAAGTGCGAAGAAGCAAACGATTGTGAGATGAGATGGTCCACGCGAAATGAATCCCGAGGGAATCGCGACAGCGCAGGGACGTGTGGGTGCAATGTTCGCCCCATGTCAGGGCCGTGATTGGCGAGCCGAGGCGCAAAATTTGAGGATGCCGCGGCACGGATATAGTTCGCGCTCTGTTAGAGCATGACTTCGCGAATCTGGAGAGACAAAAACGTCAGCGCCCGAAAACCCCGCGCGGGAGGCGATCCAAGACACAGGGACTCACGTTCCGACTGATGATCGTACTGGTGATCACGATCGAGGCACGTATCAGTGCAGTGCGGCATTGACGCGAACATTGCATTTTGAAGGGACGAGGGGAGGTGCCAAGAAAAAAGATCATGAGTTTGCGTGAACATATTACGATCGAAAGCATGATATCAAGAGAGAAGAAATTACAAAGCGAAAAAGATAGTGAGTAACAACAAATGCCGAAAGAGGGACAGGTAACGCAGGGCGGGTGTGTGTTAAGGTAATACCAAAACGCTTGAATATCGGTGCGGTGTCTCCGTACGCTGCGATGCTCGGCCCCGATATGATGTGATACATCATATCAGCGCGGCATGCTCGAGACTGTGTCGGAGGATAATGCTGAAGGGCGCCATGGCACCAACACGTTGAGCCATTGGTGGTTCAAAAGGAGATGGGGGGACGGGCGGTAGATGAAAGGGGGTACTCACTCTGCGGAGGAAGGTCAGATATGATCGGTAGCATAATCACAAGACGTACCTTCTACTGCTGCCATGATTACCCGTAACATTGCGGTATCCGTTGCTGTGGTGGTGCTTGACGTAGGACACGTTAGTGGTGCGATATCGCATATTGGGGTACGCGACGATGGGGTTCAGAACAATGCGGGACGTACTGGATATAAATTTCGCGCTCCTTCTGGTTCGCCTTCTGGGCCAGCCGTGCAAAGCGTTTCTTGAAGTACTGCCGACCAGCTTCGGCGTCGCCGGACTCCCCATCGTAGTCCTACATCGGTTTGATATCAGCATGCCAGGACGCCCGCACCTTACACCCAGCCTACCGGGAAGAAGTTCTTGATATCTGAATGTGGAATTTTCTTCTCAAAGAGATCGTCCTTGTTCAAGAACAGGATCTGGGTTCGATGTTAGCGCACATCTACCGTGCATAGAATTAGCACTCACAATTGAGGTCTGCTTGAACCATTGCGAGTGGCATATTGAATCCCAAATGGTCATTGCGTCTTGCATTTGATTCTGCAACCGAGCGTCAGACATCCTATGTCGAGTTGACCAAGACCGAACTCACCGCATCCTTGTCTTCAATCAGACATTGATCGTAGCCGCTGAGACTGACCAAGAACAGGATACTCGTGACGTCCTGAAAGCAGTGTATCCACTTTCGCCGCTCGCTCTTCTGACCTCCGACGTCGACCATCAACATCTCGTGTTCTCGCAGATGGAAGACAGTTTCGGTGATGCCTATTGTCCGCGCCCGCGTGTGGACGATATCCTGCTCGTTGGGTACGTATGTAGCGTCGAATAACCGGTCAAGGTCAGGGAAGAAGTAGATCAAGCTAAAGCCGCCTGTCAGCGTCTGTCGGGGCGGAGGTAATGTCAGGCGTACTTCTCAGGTAGCGCAGCCTCGTTCCCTCGATCCCACGCCTTCTGAACGTTGGGGTCGTCCCACAGCTTCCGCAATGGATCAAGATATTCCATTGGGAATGGCTGGCCGTCTCGAAGATCTTGTGCTTCGTCGATCATCAGGACGTAGGGAATGTTTTCCTCCAGTACCTCCAGATTCATGTCTTCCATGGCGTCGAGGAGGTACTTGAGGCCGTGTGTGATGTTGTTGAAGACGAGTTGTCGATACGACTCGATTTCTTGCGCGGTGAATGGTACGCGATGGATGAGGCGCATTTGCTTCAGGATCGTCGACTTTCCGGAGTCTCCAGAGCCGAGCAGGAGGACTTTCACCTGGTGCGACAACTTCGCCCTGGCCTGTAAAGCGTTCCACGATAAGGTCGGCTGGCACGGTAGAGTAGGGCAGACGCACCTCCCGAAGGCTTTTCTCTGCCTCTCGGTGTAGCCTCTTGTCCTCATCCGTGACCTCGATCGAACCTGAAGACATGCAAGCACCCATGATAGCTGTGGCCCTGTGGAAGACGACTACGTTGGGATCGAGAGGCGACCAGACAGCCTCGGGCGATAGGTTACGCTGGCAGCTAGTGCTGAAGGTTCAAAAGAGAGATGTGATGCGCCGACCTGCGGAGGGAGCATTTGGCACCGTCAGTTGATGGTTGATTCCTGGCGTTTCGACCATCGTGATGAACAAGTGTGGGACCAACTGAGTACTCACCGCACAACGGCCAGCGACTTCCTACTGATGAGGATTGAGAAACTAGATACAAAACACAGAGGGAATATTAGATAGAAGGAGAGGCGGAGGGTAGGAAGGAGGAGAGTGGACGCGAAGAGATGGCAGAGGTCGCCAGTGGCCGAGGACGCTTTGCCCTTGGCGTCTCATTCGGCTCAAATTACTTTCATTTACCAGCTCTATCGGAGTTTAAATCATCGTAATTCACCCTTATCTGACAACGTTATCTCCATAAGACAGTCAATCTTATGCAGTAAGTAATTCCCCAAAGGTCGCGCTATCCGCGTTCCGTCGCGTTTATTCAGGAACAACTTCCACCGGGATCTCACCGTACTTTCCACGATTGTCTACGAGAACCAGTGCAGAACGCGTATGGGAGCGTGATTTGCGCTCGTCTGCTGTGCAGACACGTCACGGTCCGCGTGCTCGCGGGCAGGTCGCTACCCTGGGTATGTTTGCGGCTCTCGTCACCATTTCCTCTAGTGTTGCCCTGGTGATGCAAGGCCGACGACGACCGAGCACTGGAGGGGCCTTCTCGCAACGTCAAGGAGGTCCAGGTGTAGCACGAGGACGTCGACGGCGCAGTTTGCACGTTCCAGAAGCGCCGGCATCTTAACACCTTCGCAGATTCCTGTACCTCGGTGACGCAGAACATTCGATATCAACAGCGTCCACAGCGGCGCGGCGGCCTGGTGAGTGCGATACGTCTTTATGCATGGTGAGAGGATCTAGAGCGGTTGTACACGTCTGCGTAAGTCGCGCGCGCACTGTGTCCGAGACCGCTTGAACGCTTTCCTTCATGCAGATGGTCAGCATAAGCAGGAGCTCTGTGACCCGTCACAGACAGGTATATACACAGGCATGCTCAGAGGGTGACAGTGCTGTCAAAGCGTGAGCGGGCTGCTATGTGGCGAGAGTGCTCTCGTCATTGCATCCGAGGGACTTGTGGCGGCGCGTATGGCGGTCTAGAGGCGACCCGGAGGTGTCGATACAGCGGTTTCCACGATCCAGAATAATATCAGCAGGTTGTTGACCATTGTCAGGAGGAGAACGTGCGTTCAGTCCAAGTCCGAGGGCGTAGCTACTGTAATCGACTGTAATAGACTAGTACTAGCAGTTAGTACTAGTCAGTGGTCACTCGTCTCGGGCTTCGTCCGCCGCCGTCTTGCATGTCCTCGCGGGGTCCTCTATAGGCCTAGATATGTGGATCAGTAACGGAGCCTGTAGGCCTGCACTTTGGAGCCGGGCGGAGCGCGATAGCAAAACGAGAGAATTCAAAGAAAAGAGAATCCAAGCCTCGAAGGTTGGTTATATCCGAAAAATTGCCATTGCGACATTGATGTGAGGGTGGAACACGGAACGCCCTAGTAAAAGGCGAGGGCGTTGTTTATTTGCACCACCCTCTGTCGCTATCAATCAAGGAGGGAAATAGAGCCAACTAACATTATTTTCGGATTTTCTTCGAGCTGCGGGTCCGCTACGGGCGCTCTGGCCAGCAAGTCGTCAAGCGGGCCGGCGCTAGTGGCCACACTCCTTGTCCTCTACCACGTGGGTCACCAAAGAGCAGACCGTGGACCCGTACGCGACTACGAGACCTCCTTCTACCCCTACTCTGTTCAGAGTACTCTCATTGCTCTGAAGCTAAAAAGTGCAGCGTCATGCTGCAGGAACTGTCGCATATGGATCGCATAACTCAACTACAAGATGAGATCCAGCAGGTGTGTCTGCGTTTTCATGTACCGTGTTCGTGTGCTGTGGACTGACCCCAGGTTGGTGGCGAGCAGCTCCTCACAATTATGTCGAGAAGTATCAAATACCTCACCGACAAGGCGAACTTCGTGCAGGTGAGCCCCGACGTGCCGATCACCAAGTCGCGGCCTGCAGAGAAGGTCGCCCCGCCAGAGATTTTCGAAGGTGCGTACGTGATCCTATATTGGAGGGCGCGTTTCTGAGTATGACATGCAGAAAGCAAGAGAGAGCTGGTGTCGGATCTCATGGTCAAAGCCAAGCAGGTTGAATACCTCATCAACTCGTTGCCTGAGCCTGAACCGGAGGAAACCCAGGTGCGCTCTACGGCTCGCGCCTGCATGCCTTCGGCTGAACATTAGTAGGCTCTACGACTGGAGTCGCTCGAGCAGCAGATGACACAGGCCAACGAAGAATACATCAAAGCTGTGAACCGTGCCAGTGCGTGCAGTGCCACCGTGCATGAGGGTTGGAGTGACTGACGACTTGTGGCACAGAGAACCTGTATCGTCGAATATCGGAAGTCCTCACAGGCATGTTAAACGAGACCGACAACCTCGACAACCCAGGTTGAAGAACACATCCGTCACGATTCGTGTTCTATAGCGCCGACGCGTCCGCCAGCCGCACACGTAGACGACGATCACTGCGGCGCGTCATACAGGATCGACGGAATCCCTTCAGTCTGTCCTTCGTAATGTGCGGTCCCGATATATCGGCCACACCGTCGTCCCCGAGGTACACACGCGAACATCATGTTCAGGCCCTTCGGTCTATGGGGTGCCCGAGCGTCGACGTCAATCCCACTCTGTACAAATCACATACATCGACGGTCACACCCGTATTCCGCACTTCAACAGACGACAATGCCGATCATTATCGGGATTGTAACGCGCCACCGCGGATATGGATGTACGCGCTGGACTGCAGATCATTAAATGCGCCGAATGCAGTGCCATGCTAGGACACTTGTATCTCGACCTTCGTTTTTCCACAGCGCATATACACGAGCTTTCATTGATCCAAGACTTTTGTGGGATTTTGTTTGTCGCATCCCATAGCGATACGGCTTTGACTTGCAGGGTGAGTTCGTCATGTCTCGGAAGTCAGCGCAGCATGGACATATGTACATACCTTGGCGGGGCAGGCGCAACTGCTAAATCCACCTTGTACGTCAGTTAGTCATCTATTCCGTGTACGGAGGCCATCAATGCTGACATATCTCTGCTCAAGGTTCGTTCGTGCTGGCTGCTATAAGTAAGATGGGACGTTGCTAGGTATAGTCCTTACTTTCGCCGTGTAATGAGCGTGGACTATGTCGCCGAGAAGAGCGATGTAAACTACGCTGCAGGTGAGAGACTCCTCGCACTGTCATCGTAGTCTCATGTACAAGAATATACTGAGCTTACAGTGTCCGCGTTGGCGTTCATGACCTGGGATGTGCTCGTGCATATCAACGTTGAAGTCGATTGCTTGTGGTCGTGAGTACATTCATTTTGGGATTTCCGCCTCGAGACGACGATGTCTACAGAGGTCCTCGCTCGTGGATCAAGTGGATTTACGCGTTCATGCGCTATACTCCCATTGCGCACGGCTGGTAAGGGGCCGTAGCTCTTTGACATATTGCTTATCGCTCACCGACAGCACATGCAGCATCATCATCATATTGAGCGGCCACTCGACACAGCTGTCTACTGAGGTCTGCAGGGCGTGGCTGACGTATGAGCTCGCCTTCATAGAGGCCCTGACGATTGCCGCGGAGGTCATCCTTACCATGCGTCGTGAGTATGGCACGCCTCACGGTTGTGCCACGCAATGCCCGACTAATGCCACCTCATCACCAGTGTATTTCCTGTATAACGGAAACAAGCTCGTGATAGGGATCATCCTCGTCGCGTTCGTCGCGGAGGTCTCGGTGATGATCGTGACCTTGTGCCTGGTGCGGACGCAGGTCGAATTCGGTGCATCAGGCTGTACGATCGCCCACACGCCAGACCTATTTATGTTATATTGGTGAGTTTTACGTCGCATATTCTGCTAGCCACCGCATGGAATTCATTTGATCCACGTTTCAGGCTATCCTCGTTGGTTTTCGAGTCGCTACTCTTTGCGCTGACACTCGCTGCATTCACGCGCAATGCTGTGAAGGATCTGGGGAGACGCTCTCTCCTGTTCGTGTTCGTCCGAGATGGTACCTGGGCATTCGCTATCATATTCGGTGTGTGGAATCTCTTGGTACCGTCATAGCTGAGCGTGGTTGACACGAGTCCAGTTGCCATGACCTTAAACACGCTCATGTACAAACTCGGCAAAGGCCCTCACGCTGGCATAGCTTATTTGTGAGTCCGGAATTGCTGGCAGCGGTGTCATGGCTGATGAGGCCTTGGCCGCCGCCAGCTGGGCACTGGCTGTCATGTCGTTCGCGGTAAGCGTACGATTTTCTCGGACACGGAAGGAGCAAGTGAGCTCATATCTTTACGCACAGGGCTCGCATGTGCTGCTGAACATCCGTCGCCTGCGCCACCAGAATTCTTTTTGCGCGAGCCACTTCTCTGAAGTCGAGTTTCGAGGCCTTGATCTGCCTCGGTCTAGCCTTTCCGCGCATAGTATGGTAGTGGGGACCCCTGACAGTGAACGAGCGACGACTGTATCCGTGTAATATCCTCTGTACTTTTGTAATGCTGGAGATATTTGTCGCAGACTTGTTTTGTTTCATCCGCGCACTGCCAAGGCACGACCCCGCAGGCTCGGTGCCGCAGATGTGCTTGGCTGCGTGTAAATGTGTTTGGAATTGCCGCTGCCATGGGCCGGCGCCTGGAGCTTGTTTCTCGTTAACTCAAAGTTCTTGTGACCTGATCACCAAGATGCTGCCATACAAAACCGACGCCGCTAGCTCGTCTCGTCTTCTCCTCTCTCAACACGACCTTCACGACGACGACTAGCATGGCTGCAGTGGAATCGCCCTCCGCCTCCGACACCTCCTACAGCGCGAGCCATGTACACTTCGACAACACCTGTGTGCTCATCCCGGATCCAGTCGCACAGTCTAGGATGCCGCGGCTCGTCAAGAAGTCCTACTCTCTTCCCATCTGGAAGAAGAGGGCCATCTCGAACCCCCCACCGGGCGTCGTAGAGACTGCCCCGGGGCCTGCGAGTCCTACAGAAGAGAGAGGCATGGTGTTCACCGTCTCTGTTCCCAGGTCCGTCACGCTCCTCTCTTTCCTAGAACTCGACATTTCAACGTCTCTCCAACATCCACAGCTTTTCACGCTCGCGCTCGCTCTCTCGTAATGACGGCCCACAGCCATCTCTAGCGCCATGCATTATCACACCAGACGCCACTTCAGGCCGCCGACCTCATGTCAGACGACCCTCTCTTCCGCTGCCCCCTCGCCCTGATGCTATCACCGTACCACTCCGCCAGTGCTGCAGAGAGTGCTATCCGATCACCGAAGAGTCTCTCAAGGAAGGCATCCAGTGGGAAGAGAAGTTCACACGCGCCGCGCGCAGACGCAGAAACTCGAGCGCGGACATGCAGGCTCACGCCCATGCGCAACGCCATCGCCGCGTCCACGACGACATACCCGGCTTCGAAGCTGTCGTCTCCGTCGACGAGGTCGACAAGCGTCACGGGACCAGCAGGGCGACCGACCCCGCCGTCACTGCCGAGCTAAGCGAGATCGAGGACGATGCGGAGCACAGCCTGCTCCCATCCTTCTCGCGCCGTCTCCAGCTCGCCGAGGCGTCTTCAAGCGCGAGCGCGCGGATGACGCCCCAGGGCAAGTCGTCCGCCGGCGTCGCGATAGCGGAGGCGGACGAGGAAGCAGAGCTCTCCGAGACGGGCTTCCCGCTCCCGTCCCCTCGCCGCAGCCCGAGCGCGTCTTCCTCTCACCTTCCCCAGGACACTGCCGATGATAACGCGCATCTTCTTTTGCAGGCCGCAGCCGACACGCGCACGCTCGCGCGCATCCTCGCGCTGGCTGATGTCCATCACAGCCACAGCCACGACGAGGACGCGGAACACGACGAAGACGGCGCCAGAGTCGTCTCGGTGTACTACACCCCTGACACGTCGCCGGCACTCCCGGCCCTCGAGCCGTCCTCGATGCTGTCTTCCCCGAGTGATACCATCGCACCTGCCACGCCGCCACCGCCGATGGTGCATTCGCCGCTCGCAGTCCAGGTCGCGGTACCGATGCCGGCGCCAGTCACGCCAACCAAGCCAGTCAAGCTGTTCTCCGACGTCGAGCTCCCGCCGTTCGACTTCTACCAGCCGCCGATTCTCCACAGGCACTACACGAGCAGTCCGCCCGGTAGCCCGTCCGGTAGCCCCGACCCGAATGACCCGTCGGGGTCGAGCCGCAAACGTCCTGGCCTGCACATGCCGCACCTCCCAAAGCCGAATTCCTTCCTGAAAGCGGGAGCTGAGATGCTCAAAGGTGTAACCCAGCTTGGCTCAGGCTCGGGTCCGTTGCCCATGGCTGTGTGAAGTAAAAAAAAAAGTCGCTCCTCCTTGCCGCCGTCCCGCTTTACGCCCTTCAACCTTCTATGTCTGTTCACGTTTTCATTTCTTGACGATTTTGTTCATGTCCAATTCTATCTGCATTGCATACCCTAGTGTACAATTTTTGTTGACTGTTCCTGGAAGCCATACCCTTCTACATTACTGTATCGTTAGCTACTTCCGTTTTGCCGTTGATATTCGATCGTGGTCTCGCGATTTTCGTTATCTTGGAATTTGTGAGGTCATCGGTGTGTGTGTGGTTGCGGCGGCGACCAGAGACGGCGTTCATAGATGTAGTGCGCACGTTGGGCGCGCCGTCCAGCGTCCGCGTTCGCTCATCGCCACCGGGACGAGGTTTCTGACACTCCAACACTTGAGACACAAGATGTCCGACTGAGGTTTCGTCGGCCCGAGCCAAACGTTAGAACCCCCAAGCAAGAACTTGTGCTCACGTAAATGACGCAGCCGTGGACCTTGCCTCATCGGATCGGCGCATAAACTCTCGTTAACGTTATCGTTACTGGCAGATGTGCTGCCACAGGTTTCGGCCACTACGCGGTCGCACATAGTACTAGTGCAGCACCAGTGCTCTGAGAGTGCTGAACGCCGCAGCTGAGACCTCTCGTGTGTTTCGGGACGTGGCCGTATCGCCGCCGCAATGCAGCCAGGAACGATATAACCGAGTCAAGCCTTAGTTGAATGGGTTCCAGCAAGGGACAACAGCGTTTGGATTTTTCAAACCGTCGACAAGCGTGGCTTGAGCGTGGCAATATGTCAGCGCGAGAAATAAAATCAACGCAATCGGTACGCCGCGCCTATTCACCGATAACCGTCGTCGCATCCATCATGACGGTGAACCACACTCGCTCAACGCTCAAGTAAACCCCAGAACACTTCTGTCTCTTTCAGCACCTTGCGATATTAGCCGACGTGGCGTAGGGGGGCGGAACATTGCTAACAAACGAGCGCCCGTTGCTTCTTTTGATGCGCCCTGTTCCCCATCAGAATATTTACGGAGCGGGCCAGCGGGCCTGGCTATTCATGGTAGGCTCTGCGAGTGGATGCGTACGTGCGAACACAACCGTATTCTTGCAACGGTTTTTGCCTGCATGGTTTACGGGGCCTCAAGCTACGTATACTAAGACCGACATAGCGCCTTCCTTCCTGGTCAAGTAGTCCTGTTCGACGAGGCTGTCTATGCGCTGTTTGATGCCTGTCACATCCGGCACAAAGTGCTTCTTCACGGCTTCGATCGTCGCGGTCTTCAGCTGCTCGTATGGCAGTTCCTTCTTGGCTTTCATGATTCGCACGATGGCGGCGTCCAGCGCGGCCTTGCGGTCGCCTTCGATTAAACTCTGAGTGCGCTTCGATTCCTCCGGCTGCACAGAGAGCACAATGAGTAATGCTGATGCAATTGACGGCACCTAGTACTCACTGATTCCTTGACCTGGATAGAGTTGATGTGGATGCGGAACGCGGGATCCTTGAAGTCAGGATCGAACCAAAACACGTCGGTGTCGTTTACTTCCTTGGATTGCGGTACTTTCTTCAACACCCGTTTCTTGCCTAATGCTAAGCTCTGAAGAGTCCTGCGCAAATCGACATCCTCTGCACAACGCATATCAATGAGCGGAGGGTGAGTAGGTGTAGAAGATTATGGCGTACCCATTCGTGTTTGTGCCTTGATGTCCGTAAACGGTATGCCTCCATCGGTGTCGTTGAATAACAGGAGTACAATGGCCTGGTACAAGCTGACAGATAGCTCCTTTTCGCCTTCTTTGAACCGCGCGCGTAATGTGGCTGTACCCAACGCGTGATCCCAGTCGAGTTTGCGGCCAGAGTGCTTGGACTTGTAAAATGCCGTGTATCTGAGCAATTCCTCTTTCATCTGGAGGATGTCAACCTCGGGATCAGAGGATGGAGGAACGAAGTACGTACCCATTCTGGAAGATCAGCGTCTCTCTCTCTAGCCGTGAACGGCCAGAAGCTGCGCTGGAGGACCATTACAGACAGCTTCCGCTTTGACTCCTCGTCGCCCATCCGCTGAAGATGTTCGATATAGTCTTGCATCCCGCTCCTGGAGACAGCCAAATCCTTGAACATTTGGTCGCCCATCCCGAATTCGGGATCATATTCTGTACAGCCTCAAATTGAACAGGCCGTGTAAAGTCACGCACAGGTACGACGTACCTTCTTTCAGCTTCTTCAGCACAGATTTCTCGAAGTCGTCAGAAGCAGATTTCTCGAGCAGTAGTCGCTTGGCGAGCGCGCGGTGGTAGAACGTCCGGAAGACATCTTTGTCGTCCGTGAAGCGGTACAGCGAGAGCACGCGATCCAGTTCGCTCGCGAACGTCGAGTCATCCTTGCCCTTTTGGCCCCTGCGCATCGCCTTGTCGAGATACTTGGCGATCATTTCCGCGGGCTTATTCCGTCGCCCACGGAAGCCCTGCTGGAAAGCGTCCTTGAGCGCGTAGTCAAAGCCTTGGTTCGGGACCTTGATGGTAGGCTTGACATCGTCGAGAGGTACGGCGGAAGTCGAGGCCTCGCGGCCTAACGCAGGGTCAACGGCCACCGCGACGTCGTCGACGAAGGCTTCGGTGGTGAGCTTGTCGCAGAACGCCTTGAAGGTCAGTAGCCTGTCTACCATCTTGTCCTCATGCTCCGTATCTTTGACGATGCTAGTCACTTCCTCCTATATAGCGATCAGCCCCCGTTGAGAAATACATGCAATAGGTGTACCTGGACGTAGGTCTTGAAAGCTGCTTGCAACACCGCATTGCCGCCGACTTTCGTGAGCATTGCGTACGTTAAAGCCAGATTCTTCTCCTCCCGTGCGCGCATCTGGCGTGGAATTTCTGCACGTCACCGTCAGTGATGGGACCTCGATAGTACCATGCGTCATACCTCCTTTCGCGAGCCATTCCAGTCGCTCGCACAGCAACGCCTTGTCGACGATGTCCAACAACTCCTTGATTGTTTCCCGGGGTATAAGTTCGCCTGCCCTTTGTCGTTCCTGCATATGTCGTTTCTCACAATGATCGAGGAACTGCTTCTCCGAAAGTGTTTGGTAGAGAGCTTCCGATTCGCCCGCGTAGAAGCTACGTGCTTCCTCCAGGAAGAACGTCTCAAATATGGCTTCGTACACGCCATGGTGTTGCAGGTGCCTGATCAATTCAGGAATATGTGCCTGAAGAGGATGTTTAGTCCTGAGGAGCGTAAGCCACCAAGACAGCCACGACAATTGGAGCCCACAAACCGGTTTTCTCGCTCCCATTCAATCCATTTTCCGACTCCGTCACACAGCGTTGAGGTGATGCGAGCGTTAGCGAAGATGCGTTGCTCGAAGTGCTTATAGGCCAAGGTTCTGGTGTACATCAGAATGAGTCCCCGTGGTATTAAATCAACGGCATACCTGATACTTGATAAGTCTTTGTGTGCGGCAACGTAGACCCTGTCAAGGTACGCGAAAAGTGACTGCATGAGCCCCTATAAGAGAGTTTAACCGGCGTAGACGTTGGCAGTATGGTTCCGACACTCACCACTTGTTGCTCAAACCACTTGCATAGATCGTTGAAGTATCCAATCCACTTCAACTCCTGATGAACACTCTCCTCAAGGTCCTTCGCCAAGGTGTTGACGCAACGTTCCATCTCTTGCTTCAAGTACTCGTAAAGTCCCTCGCCTTTGTGTACAGCACAGACAACAGATCGGCACGCGCCATAGACACCCTCATATGTTCCTGGTAATATGGCGGTATTGGTCCCGTTTGACGGTATCAAAAGGACGCGAATTGCGCGCTGGGCGAGCCGGTAGTCGTTATCGTACGCGCTCTCAGACACGCCTTTCACTGAACAGCACACTCAGCATAAATACAGCCATGCGCGAGAATATTGAATACCTTGACGTCCCTGCACCTTGATGACGACGGGTCCCTTGCTCTCTCCGACCCTTTCATTAGCAGTAGCCCGTGACCTAGATGCAGATGCAGAGTCAGAGTCTGCGGCAAGACGCGGTGTCTTCCTGGGAGGTGATTCCGACCGTGTAGATGCTTTGACGGCAGTACCAAGCTCAGAAGAGCGGAACTTAGAGAAGGCCGACGAAGGTGGGAGCGACAAGAGGGTAAAGACATCGACTGCCATCTTGCACCGAGTTCACGGTGAGATCACCTGGAGCCTGGAGGTACGCGGCTTGAGAAGAGAGTTACAACGTCAGGTAAACAAAGAGATAGCTGAGAGACTTCTGGAGGATAAATTGCGACTCCTGCCTCGAATACAGTCACCGTGGTGGGAGTCGAGTCTGAGAGACAATCCGTGCCGATGATGACCATCCGCTATGCCATTGCTTAGTCAGCGCTTGCATAGCGCCTATCCTTTCCCTCGCTCATCTTTCGTGTCGACGTCCACGACTGGCTCAGCGTCCTACTGAACACTCCTGTTCTATTCCGCTCACAATCATCCTATTATACGCCATCAAATATGGGTAATGATGGAGGAAGTATCCCGGACCGTAGGGATCTCGTCAGGAGCAAGCCGAAGGTGCGTTACTGCGACCTGTCATTTCCTGGTGCTGTACTCACAGCCGAGCAGGCAGAACAAGCTGACAAGGCCAACCAAGTCCGAGCAAGATGGTTCTTTTGTGCACTGTCTAAGGTACGCTGATATATCTCTTATGACAATGCAGTGTCTGATACCTCGCGCAGAAACCACTACAGGAGCCTGTTGTGTCCTGTGCGCTAGGAAAGCTCTACAACAAAGACGCGATCATAGAGTACTTATTGGACAGGAGTGCATATGGAGATGGCGAAGAGATTTGCGGCCACATCAGGTCCTTGAAGGTGCGCTCGCGCCTCGTAGTTGTCCTTGCTGATACTTACTTGCCTTGCAGGACGTGAAGACCCTAACGCTTACACCGAACACCACCAAGACACCACCATCAGCTGACTCTAAGACCGACGTCGCACAATTTGTCTGTCCCATGAATCTGAAGGAGATGAACGGCTCACAACCCTTCGTCTACCTCTGGACTTGCGGCTGTGTGTTCTCACAAGCTGGTCTCCGCGCCGTGTCCAGCACACCACCACCCCAGGATGACGCAGGGAAGCTCTCGGATGGAAAAGACACAGAAGAGGCTTCTCCGGGGAAGCAGCTGGACGTCTGCCCGCAGTGCGCAAAGAAGTACGACAAGGCACGCGACGTGATTCTGCTCAACCCTCCAGCGGATGAAGAGGAGAGGATGTTTACGGCCATGCTTGCTCGCCGGGCTGCAGAGCCTGTAAAGACGAAGGGCAAGAAGCGGAAAGCAGGAACTCCTCCAGATGCCGGCGCTGAGCCCGCGTCAAAGAAGCGTATCTCGCCCGTACCGTTGATCAACTCTAGTGTCGCCACCGCAAGTCGGAAGGTTGCCAACGAACTCGCGGCGGAAGAGGCAAAGCGGAAGTCACAGATGAGTGATGCTGTCAAGTCGCTGTACGTACAGAAGGGCGCTCAGCGAAAAGAGACGTTTATGACGATGGGGACTTTCACTCGGGTACGCTGAAGTATGCCTTGCTCATTGTCTTTTGCTGATCCAACTCCTATAGTATGCGTGAGGGCACCCAGCAACAACAAGGATCGCTAGCGTCGAGGCTTTTTTGTAGAAGGACATACAGTATGTACTAATCAGATGTATCATTACCGTCTCTCCGCTCTCCCTCTGCAGGCAATACATCTCTCACCACTAGGGGGCGCGTTCTTAACAACATTCAGAGATGTAGCCATCACCAAAGGCAGTGTATTGTGAACATACATCGCCATACCGGCAGTAGTCCCTTTCCATGGACGTGTCCCTTTTAGGACAGGAGCATGCTTTGTGGCGTCGGCTTTTGACATAGCCGCCAGAATCCCCCGCTCGTTCAGCGTACCGGACAGACGATCAAAAACATCCCTGCGGTGTGTTTATTTGACGTTGAATCATTTACAAATGTAGCTCTTCCATCAAGTGTTACTGATTGCTGAGGTTTTCAGAGATTAACTTGTTCGCCCAAATACTTAGTCGCAACCTCTGAATGCTCTGTATGCCTCACCGATCCGGGAGAGTGGCTCTGTCGACGCTTTCGACGGCGGCGGCGGTTCTCATTCTGTGACGACGCAAGTGACGAATGCCCGATGTGATGGAGCCAAATCTGCGCGCTCCCCGATGTGCCTAGTCTGCAGCGGTGGACAGCTGAAACAACTTTCCTCGGGCGGATGCTTATAGAACCCAGCTTCTATCGCGGCTCCGCCAGCACCTAGATCGCCATCACCGCCCAAATTTGCCCCTGTTTCAACAGACGACATATCTACCAGGGTACTGTCCGGTGAGCTCGGAACAATGTCCTCTCCTCTTGAACTGCTGACAGCATTTGTCGTCGCCTCCGCTCTCCTTGTAGCTTGGCGCAAGTGGCCGATCACCCTGAGGGGTGCGCCACTGCCCCCAGGGCCACCACGGCTGCCTATCATCGGTAATCTGCGCAATCGGCCTACTGACCATGAGTGGTTGACATACACACAATGGGCGAAAGAATACGGTGCGTCTCCTGGACGTGCTCGCACAATTTCCCCGAATAAAGTCGCGAATAATCCTCCGGCATTTTTGCAGGTCCAATTGTCTACTTGAAATTGTTTCGCGAGGAAATAGTCATACTCAGCACCCGACAAGCCGCAGCTGAGTTTCTGGAGAAGAAGTCCGCGATATATGCAGACCGGCCGCGGAACCAGGTTCTGTTGTCCATGTGAGTTTGATGCCTTCGTCTCCGCCGTCCCGCGGAGGCTCATTTGTCAATCCCGCCGGGCAGGATTGGTTGGGACCGCGGTGTCGCTTTCAGCCCATATGGTGATCGACATCGCGAGTATCGCAAGCTCCTCAACACGAAGCTCAGCCCGAGCGCCACCAGGGATGCTCGTGATCTACAGCTCTCGACCGCACGCGTTCTACTCCAGAGGTTGCTTCACAGTCCAGCGGACTTCCGCGAACACGTCCGACAAACCATCGGCGAAAGCATCGTTGCGATTACTTTCGGGGACAGTGTCTCCTCGGAAGGCTGGAATTACATAGACCGCGCGGATGAGGCCCATTACAAGCTGTCACTGGCTGGCACACCGGGTGCGCATGCTATCGATTATATTCCCTTTCGTGAGCCCCAGTCGCTGTTCGAATATTTACTAGCTGCTGACACAGAATCACGTTGCAGTAAAATATCTTCCGCCGTGGTTCCCCGGTGCAGGATGGAACGCGAAGGCTAAGGCTTGGCGAGCAGAGCTCGATGAGTTTGCTCGTGCTCCCTATGACCTAGTCAAATCGAGAGTAGTATGCGCTGCTTCATATTTTTACAAGACACTTGCTAACCGGATGATCTGACCTAGGCGCGCCACACAGCCAGTCCGTCTTACGTATCGCAATGTCTGGAATCCATGCGTCCTCTGGATGCAGACAAGGAGCACACTATAATGTGGACCGCTGCGAGCCTGTACACCGGCGGCGCCGATACTGTGAGCGAAATTAATGGAGACATAAAGATGTATATTTGACCTCAGCGTGGATGATAGACAAGCACCGCCCTAACGTCGTTTTTCCTCGCGATGACTTTGTATCCAGAAGTGCAAGCGAAGGCGCAGAAAGAGCTTGATGAGGTTGTCGGCACAGATCGTCTGCCAATTCACGGTACATTCCTCGCGTTGTCACAGTCTGCCATGGGCATCGACTGACACAACCGGTGCAGAGGACAGAGAATCCCTTCCGTACGTGAATGCACTAGTATCTGAGCTCTTGCGATGGCAGCCCGTCGCTCCTTTAGGTGTCTCTCGATGCGCTCGAGAAACCAGGACTATACAGGGCTATCACATCCCCGAAGGTACTTTTAATCATCCTCATTGGCGTGATCAAGCTCTGACTGTTGATCAAGGCTGTACCATTGTTCTGAATATATGGCAAGAAACTCACAGCACGATCATCTGTGGCTGGAAATTCATGATTTGTTTTCAGGGGCATCGGGCACGATCCCGATGTCTACAGCGATCCCTCTACATTTCGACCCGAGCGCTTTCTTGGCACCGATTGCGAGCCTGGGTTTTCTACGCTGCCTTTCGGGATGGGTCGTCGTATATGTCCCGGCATGCATCTCGCTGACGCTAGCCTATTCTTGTATGTTGCGAGCATTCTCGCGACATTTGACATCAAGAGACCAAAGGACGCCCTCGGCAGCGAATACACGCCAAAAGCAGACTATTCATCAGGCGTAATCAGGTTCCTACGGTGCCTTTCCTGTTGTGGAAATCATTCTAACTTCGTGATTCATTCCTTCAACAGCGTGCCTGCTACATTCGATTGTCGTATAGTTCCACGATCCTCATTCGCTACGGTCAATGTCGCGAGGTCCACGTAAATAATGAACAGATTGCAGTGTACCGCCTTCTGAGAATTTCTGACCTTTCTGACCTCATAAATCACGATCTATACTCACGCGCCACAACGCTGGTTCCGTCTGGCCTGGAAACAACGGATCGTACTTATGTGAGAAACTGCGTCTAGAGACGCCTAGCCGGCGTGCCTGACATCGAACTTTGGGCGTCTTTTTCGTGATCATCCTCGGGCGTTTCGTACACACTGGCTGCTACTGGCTGCCGGTTGCAATAGGGCTCAAACCGACATTTCTTTCCCGCCTCCTTGGACGAAGTGCTGGAGCTCAAAAGGGTGCTTCGCTGCGCCGGCCCATTTGCGACCAGTGTTGGTGAGCTGAAGTTTCATCTGTGGTGCTGTTGCCGGTTGCATCGGAGGCGTGTCCCTGCTCATTTGTTTCTCGTCAAACGTTGTATCGCTCTTCTCGGGAACACTAATGAGACCAAGAAGGCTTTCCTTCCCGTGGACTTGTGACCGCGTGCTGCGGTCGATCTTTTGCCTCATCAGCGCAAGTGGGGTCGCTTCCTGGCAGCTTTTCATCCAACTCGTAACTCATGTTCTGAACTGTCCATCGAGCAGGTCGTGGCAGAGCGAGGGAGTGAAACGTAGCTGCAAACTGCATGCCCGTGGCCGTATGATAAACAGGCTGTAGTGCGTGGCGTAGGCGTGCTAAAACTATCTGACATTGCTCGTGAGTCAACCAGAAACGTTCACCCCTCGATCCCTCGATCGCGGACATAACTTTGACTGACCTCCTTTCGATAAGGTTGTGTGATTTGGCTCCAGTGCTTGAGCTATAACATCCCAGATTTACTCTGGGACTCATGCCCTCTTATCCCCGCCAAGCAGCGCTTGCCGGAGATGAGCCTCTCTCCTCAGCAACTTGCTGACGAACGGGCTGTCCATTCTGCAGGAGGTACTGTATCAATCTTTGCACTGTCTCTTCGAGGCTTACAGTGCTTTGCTTTGCAGTTGCGGCTCTCGCTTGGATTGTCTGGGACACTCTCGTGCATCTTGATGTAGAGGTATGTACAGGCACCTCTTTTCCTTGTGGAAGATGCTGATCCGCAGCACCTCATAGATTGACTGCATCTGGCGGTAGGTCATGGTCTGCATTCGCGCGCACATCTACTCACTCCATCGTGCAGAGGCGCAAAAGTGTGGGTGAAGCTCGCGTATTTCTTTATCCGATATACTCCCATCTTGCAAGAAGGGTACGTTATCCACCACGTCGCATCTACAGCGCTAACATGACGCCTCAAGGGCCTTGAAGCGGTTGAATACCCCGGAAAGCATCTCCGGTTGTCGCGGTTGGGTGTGGGAAGAGTTAATATACGCCCAAGTGCTGACCCTGGTGGTGGAAGTACTCTTGGTGATGAGAAGTGCGTCAGGTCTACTCTCCTACAAGGCTAACTCACTTATATAAACCACATCTCCGCAGTTTACGTTCTATACAACCAGAACAAGATCATTCTGTGGCTTCTGGTTTGCTGCTTCGCTGCAGAGATTGCAGTCATGGTCGCGGTGGTCGTTTTAACGCTGCCGAAGATGAGGTTCTCCGTCAATTGTTTAGTTTCTGGAACACCGTCAATCTTCATGGCATTTTGGTACGTCACTCAAGCGATCGTCCAAGGCATTAGTCTGATATTGCTCCAGGTTATCGTCTCTCGTATTCGAGACTTTTCTATTTGCTCTCACTCTATTCGCGTTCTTCAAGAATGTCAGACGAGAGTATGGCAAACGCTCCATCTTATTTGTTTTCTTCCGGGACGGGACTTGGGCCTTCGCTGTCATATTTGGTGAGCGAATTCTCAATTCTGAGCTTTCAAGTGTGCTTAGCTGAGCTGAGCGCAGTTGCGATGCTATTGAATACCCTAATGTACAAATTAGAAAAGAATCCTCTGGCGGGTATGGGGTATCTGTACGTTGTTCAGTATCGTGCACCGACTTCTCGCTAACTGAATCATCATAGATGGTGTCTCAGTGTCCTGTCTTTCGCAGTGGGCATCACATTTGTTTGGTGGATATAAACGTACTGACTGGCTATCTAGGGCTCGCATGTTCTACTCAACCTCCGGCGACTTGGAGTACCAGACCACACGTCTAATGCCACACTCCCCCCCGCCCAATGTGAAGCCGGTCTCCGACCAGCCGATATACTGACAACAAT
>ALYI01004266.1:0-27716 GCA_001969225.1 Ceriporiopsis andreanae CBS 279.92 | reverse complement strand
CAAAATAATTCCCACGCATTGGGGAAATTGGGGGCGGGAGCACACGACCCACGCCAGGAATCATGTAGAAAGGACGATTCATTCGTAACCTCATAAATCGTAAAAGAGGTGCGCTGACGTGCTTCTCCTATTTTGGGTTGTGCTCATTGCGTTGTAGATGACTGCTGCCGCCACCACGGACGCTTACCCCTGCGCTAACGCCAGACTGGCTTACCCTGTCTTATGGGCCGTTTTCTATCATCCTCAGTTGCGGGGTCTGTTTTGTGAGGAGGTACTTAGTCTTGAGGGAGACATCTTTCAGGAGTTGAAGACGGAGTTCACCACGGGTGACGTCTTTCTGGAAGGTTACTTGTTGGTGTGGTTGAACACAGAGGAGCGTGCAAGTCATGTGGACATTTTCAAACGGGCGTGGTTCAATGCTAGCTTGGTGTTTCTGTGGATAGCTGGTAAACGTAGCATGTTCTAGTGTACTGGCTGGACAAGGGGGGGTAGGAATGTACAACATTCTGGTTGCGCGCTTAGTTTGTGGCCTGGGCTGTGAAACTTTTAGAATCTCAAGTGTTGCGACGACCTTCTCAACTGTGACGCTCCCCAGCACTCTTCTTGTCAACGACACTCCCTTGAACTTCCTTATTGAAGATATGGCTAGAATTACATCCATCCCAGGTCTGTTGTGTAAAGGTCGTTGGTTGTGTATAGCTTATAACATCCCTTTCAGTGGAGCTCGTGCGGTACATTGTTGTGCTGCGACAGCGGGACAGTGCTGCTATCGACAAGGCTACTGCAGGTCTCGTTTTTAGCCGCACTTGTCGTTATCTGCGTAACGCCGCTCAAAATCTATGCTACGACACTGTGCACTGTAAGGGCGAAGTTGCATTAGCAGAGTTGATTAGACGGGCAGAGAGTGATGGAGGGCTGTCTTTTATTCGGTGTGTGGCTTGGGAACCTATTCTTCTGGAGGCATTCCTGATGCAGAATATTAGAGTGCTCTACATCGATGGTCCCACGGAGCACTGGCGTCGCCTGGCGCCTCTTCCCTTCCCTCGACTCGAGGAGCTGTACCTCTACGGGCGCTTTTCCCACCGAAAGATCAATAGCTGTCTGGCGGAGTGCACTCAACTCAAAAAGCTCGTATTATTAACTTGCGAGCAAACGGGCGATGGTTTGGACCTACCCTTTGCGACCCTTCGATCACTGCATCTGCGCTGTTACCAAAACAGAAGTCATCCTCGGCCACCCCTTCTTCCCTTTGCCGTTCCCCTCGTTTCTCTCAGCATCGTCACGCTCGATATAGAGGGCTCTACTCCATTCGACTTGCCACCATGGAAGCTGCTTTGTGAGCTTTTTAGGTTGGTACTGCCACCCAGTCTGCGCCATCTACGTCTCCGAGAAATGCCCATCTGTAAGGAGCCAACAAACCACGCGGCAATGTTCAGGCTCCTTCGTCCCGGCCCCTTGGAGCTCGTCCAGCGCCACTGGGAGCAACTTGACGAAGTCGCAGTGTCCTTCAGTATCGTATCAGACGCGGTGATCGACGAAGACAGTCCAAGCTTAGGCTACCTGTTGTCCGACATCTTGTCTCTGGTAGAAGAGGGGCAACTGGGCCCCATTCTTCAACCAAGGCTCCATCGTTCCTGGGAGGGACCGGGGCCTATGGAGGCGCTGGGAGTGGAACCTATACGGTGCCGAGCGTTTGCCTACAAGTCGCGGAGACGTGAAGGGTCTCGTGTATTGTTGGGGTTTGGAGTTCGAGTGGAGTACGTCCGTGATGCGACCCTCCAGACACATGATCAGCTTCTTCCCCTAATCCTCCGGACCATCTCTGCTCGATCTTCTCTCGAGGAACTCAACATTCAGCTCTTTTACCCGGTGTGTGTGGGGCACTCTCCAGACCTGTTGGATACTACAGAAAGGGAGCCTCTGGGACCCACGCTGCGTTGCATGGTGGTGGGTAGTCTGTCAGTTGCAGTTATTGTCTTGTCCTCTTACGCCTCTTCCTTGTTTCTTTTCTTTAGGATGCTGCCAAAGACGACTTGGCGATGTTTCCACG
Source organism: Ceriporiopsis andreanae CBS 279.92 (assembly GCA_001969225.1). Taxonomy (NCBI): domain Eukaryota; kingdom Fungi; phylum Basidiomycota; class Agaricomycetes; order Polyporales; family Meruliaceae; genus Ceriporiopsis; species Ceriporiopsis andreanae. The sequence goes on along the minus strand of ALYI01004266.1, from coordinate 25,666 downwards.
ATTGCATCGCCTGGTGTGGGGTTGGTCTCTTGGGGAGTTTGGCTCTCTAAATCTTCACGAACCGGTCGAATATCCCGGTTCGCTCATCTACAATCACTGTCCACCTTTGGCATCTTACGTCGCAGGCACCCTTGCCCCCTACAACTTCGACGATGCCTATCCCCGCACCAAGGCACAGTTAATAGCTGTAGTGGAGGCTACCTTGCACCACCTCGCAAGTCTGGACGTTCTGGAAGGCATAACCTTGGACGTAAACATGGTCAAGTACTTGGTTCGTCGCAGCACATCCTTCCCGTGGAATGGTCCTCCCCCCGCGCTCAATTGGTACATCAACTGGCGGAGCCTCAAGGTTGGAGGCGATATTATGACACAGACTGAGCTGCATAATATTCTGCTCTTTGGTTGGTGGACCCATCATGAGCATATTGTACGCGCAGAATTGACCAGACTTAGACAATATTGTCCTTCTCTGGAAGAAGTGTTGTGGTACACTCACATGCATAGTCCTTCTTTTCTGTGGGAGGTGCACTTCGCAGCAGATGGCTCACTTTCTCAGTGTTATTTTCATAGTCCCTTATCTTTGGTGCGAGGCAGTCTCACTCCTTTATATCAGTCCCCTTGTTCTTTTTCCAGTCCACCACTTTCTGTTGGGAAGACTTTGCTAGAAGATTTAGAGGCCTTGGTTGTATACGCAGACTTAGCAGAAGAGGTTTGGTGGAACGAGTATGCTAATCATGTACTCTCCTATCCTTACAGTCCGTAGTATATATTCCACGAGAATATTAATTACAACCATCTGATCTGATATTCTATAACTTGTTCTCCAACCCGGTCCAAACATAAGTAGTGGCCAACCTCTTCACCTTGCACAGGGTATGTTCTGCGACTACTGTATTCCATCCTAGCTGCTCTGCTAATCCCGATCCCAGGTTTGCAGACACATCATTGTAGAAGCGCTCAAAGCTGGACGCTACCGTGCCAACCGTCGGCTTGTGACTGGATGGTAAGTAACGCAACACTCGAAGCCCTGCTATTGCACCCTTATCCAACTTGTGGATGACCTCTCCCATTTCGTGAGGAGTTGGCAATTGCACGAGTGCCGCACAACACAAATCTGCCACTGATAGATACTTGCTCAGTATACCGAATCCGACTATTTTGTGTGCAATGTCCATATCGGCGAGTAACTGCATAGCACCTCGAAAAGTTGCGGCGCGAAGGTCAACCCGCCAACTTTGCCATGTCGTACCGCCGTTGCAGGATTCCCATATGTCGCGTGCGTGGAATATGCTTCTTTGTACCGCCTGGTTGCTGAGAGCTTGCTTGTTGCACATGTATTTCTCTATGTCAACGTCTGGGCGGATGGACTCGATGTAGTTGACGTGTCCATACCAATCCTCCAAGTCGGCGAAGAGTACGCGCCGTGCCCCGAAAGGTAGACTTTCATCGTGTAGATAGGCGCTGTTGAACAGAATATTGCGGAAGACGAGAACGCTGAAAAGTCCCGAAACTGTTGCGCCAAATCGTCTTGATACGCGTTCACCGATGCGACCATTGATAAGGCTGCGAGAAGGTCCCAGCTCCCGAAGCGGCTGTAGCTTGTCTGCGTCTGCTTGTATCCTCTCTTCCGCGTCGCAAGAGGCCCATGTAGGATGTATCGCTGCACTTCTAGCGTGTTGGAGGAATAGAACCACGTTTCGTACTGCGTGCATGCGTTGGGTTTGAGCGTCCGACAAGCCTGGCTGTATGCGAGGTTGTACGATTTGTAGTATGGCATGACCAGCCAATTGACCTTCGGTTGGTGGCAAAATGGGCATTATCCGAGTTTGAACACTGTCCGTGATCGTCCCGTACTTTATCTCCAGGTCGCTCAACAGTTGTCGCTGTCTAGACTGGGGATTCGCGAGTGTAGAGTTCGCGACGATCGCGCGGAACTGATTGAACAGAGAGATGTCAAAGACCTTCCTGGATTTTGGTGGAGCGACGGGAGGGTCTAGTAACCACGTTGGAATTTCCGTGTAGATTTGCCAGATTTCGGGGAGTAACAGACAGCCGGGGCCAGCGTGCTCCAGTAGCGTGTTGACAAAACAAGTTCGAAGATCGCGCTTGTATTCCTTGGGTATATTGAACCAGCATCGAACGGTCGCGGCAACTGTGAGCGGAACCCTAATCAAGAGGTCCGTTTCGATACATCGTCGGCCGTTGTTGGGTGCGAAGAATATAACAGGCGGATGGATAGCGTCGGGTAAGTAGGTGGAGGAACTGAGTGATATGTCTGAGCCTGCAAGCATAAGCGTGCACACCCTGGCTACTATACGGTGGAGGACGTCGTTCTCTCCTGCAGGTGTCAGGTAGGCATTGGTGGTGATCAAATTGCGACAACGATCCAACAAGTACCCATTGAGTGATGCATTGAGCGCGCTTTCGTGGAGCATAAGACGTTGACGCAGAAGGTTGGTCTCCGCGTATTGGATGTTGGCTTTGCCCCGCAGTGTATGCAGCGATTTCAGAACGCCGAAAGTATCCTCGTCGCTAGACATGTTTTCCAACGATATCGCGCCGCATTCAATTTTCTGCAACATTCGCCATGCCGCTACCAAGTCCTCCGCTGGCAATGTGTCCATGCTGTGCACTACGTTCGAAGCGGTGGCGAGTTCACGCCTCAAGCGGCTGCAGCTAAACGCTGAGATCAGGCCACGTACTAGTAACACCATCTCAGTGATTGCGATCACATTTATGTGCTGCCTGATTCACCTTTCATGCGGCGCCTTCCGATGTCTCGCTCGCGGCCTGAGCAGTCTCCGTCCGAGTCCGTGTCGCTTTCTGTGTCCTCCGAGAAGTCCGAGGAGTCTGTGTTTGCCCCCTCTGAGTCGACGATGGCACAAACGGGATCGACGGGAGTTGCACTAACCGTCAAACTAGTATTAGTACGCATAATCGATATATACATTGCAACTCATTACCTAGCCGGTGTGCTACTTGTTGTACTCTTTATGGGCTCTGCGTCTTCGACGCGGACTTTCTTGCCGGGGGATACACCCTCGACTAGATTGAGTCCTGTGGCCGACGTCTCTGCAACACGCTTGCCCAAGGTGCAGTTTGCATCGTGCGTGGTCTCTTCCTCGATGGGATCTGTGTCTTCTTCTGCCTCGCCTTCTGCGTCCATGTCTACGTCGCTCCCTTCTTCGAGTTCACCGTCGCCCACTTGATCTGCGTCGTCATCCCCCGAGGTAGTGCTAGACACCTCGCGGGGCTCTGGGTTGTTTGTTGCGCTACCAGCCGATACCGCGCTGTGGCCGGTGTCGTCGTCCTTGTCGTCGTCCGTATCACCACCCTCATCGTCTGCGTCGCCCGCGTCGTGGCCGTCGTCGACGAGGTTTGGCCTCTCCGCGTCGTTGTCGTCCGTCACACCCTCCAGACTGCTTAGGTCGTCTTGAGCTGGGTTCATGTCACTGACGTCGTCGGCGAGAGGGATTTCTTCGCTGACTTCGCTGTTGGCCAAGTCCACCTCTTCAGAGTTATCGGCAGCTAACTCCTCGTCGTTGTCTTGAACAGGATCCTCGTCGCTGGCGTCGTCTTGGACAGGCTCCCCATCACTGGCGCCATCTTGGACGGGCTCCTCGTCGCTGGCGTCGGTTTGGGTGGGGTCAATGGCGTCATCTGCGAGTGGGATCTCTTCGCTCGCTTCGCTGTTGGCGAGATCCACGTCTCCAGAGTCGTTGACAACTGATTCCTCGTCACTAACATCGGAGTCGACCGGTTCTTTGTCGCTGGCGTCGTCCGCGATTTCCTTCTCCTCGTCGTCGTCGTCCGCGGCGGTCTCCTTTCCGTCATTGTCGTCGCTCCGCTCTCCACTATCCCCTTGAAGGTCCTCCTGACCTGAAGTTGGGCCTTGTGTAACTTTCTCTTCTATACTAGGTGAGTTACTGTAGGACAGCTATCGAGTTTGGAGGACTTACTGCCTTTCACGGTCCGTTTACCCTTAACCTCGTCTTTGGGTTTAGCAGCTGTATGCTTCTTGGGTTTCCCAGCTGCAACAAAATATTAGCGCCGAGGCGTGCAAGTTATATGGGGCGGCTTACATCGGCCCTGGACCTTCGACGGTGCAGGATATTTGCTAGGAGCACTCGGAATACCACGGGCGACGAACTCGTAGAAGGTGTCCCTGTAACGAGCGCGTGCCTTTTCTGGTGCGGACTCGGGATTTGGCTCTTCGTGTACAGACCCGTCGGGACCCAGATACCACTCCGGCGGCGAGACGCGTTCGCCGTTGCTCTCGACGCTAAATGCGCCCATGAACTTGTCTTTGTCGATGCGGATCTTGTAATGGATAGGAAGTTGTCGACACAGCATTATGACCAACATATACAAGGACCGCACGAAGTAGATGAAGTGAGGGAGTAGTGCCATGGTCATGATACCGTCGGACGCGACGTTCGTGTAATTTGTTAAAGCGATATTACCGGGAACTTGAGAGCTGGGTGCGCAATAGTCAGAACCACGATCACACGCGTTGATGCAGAAGAAATGAATTGGACAAGGCGAAGAGATACAACGAGAAAACGACGCTACAACTACAAGGGAGAATGAGACTCGACGTACTTCACGCCCGTGATCTCCGGAGTTATAAAAACAGGCCTCTTCTCGCGTGGCAGCGCAGCCAGAGCGTGCTTGGCTTCTCCGTTCACGATGAAACGAGGTGGGTACGCGATGACTGCAGCGCGGTATGCCCACGTTTTGGCCGCGGTGTTCGGCGGTGCCATCGGAGCTGTGCCGCTGTGCGGTTGCCTGCCGGAGAAGAAGATAGCGCAATACTGAATCAGCCTGGTGAAAGCACCCAGCGCCGCTAAATGAAGCCGTCCTTCCTCGTAACTCTCCGGGAGATCGGATACAGGCACCATGCACGATAAGTGGACGGCATCCCACGAATCCACGTGAAGTTTGCCAAACTCTTTCATGTCATTTTCCAAACTTCCATCTGTGAAGCGTGAGGGCCAGACTCGCTGGGAAGCCTGATGTGGACATACCGGAATTGCCGTCTTGTGCGGGTGCCAAATTCAACTGAAACGAAGGCCAGCCGTAATTGCCTGAACATCCGACGACCGGACCATTGGTGACCTCGTGGTATTCACGCATAGCGTCCCGCCACATCGTGGGCGCGGTAGCTTCGAAGCTGTTGACGACGACGGGTGCGACAGCCTGAAATGTGTGTAAGTCGCTGCACCAATCCTGCCTCTTCGAAACATACCTGCAAGAAGTTTCGCTGAGCCAATTGCGCCTCGTTCAACTTCCCTCCAAAAACCTTCGCACTGGATGCATCCGGAGCCTCTGCTCTGGCACGTCTTTGATACGTGTGTCCGATTCCGTACGCTCGGTCGTTGGGGTGGATGGGACGGACGTAGCCCTCCGCTTCGATTTTCACTTCAGACTTCGTGCGTGTGCTGCGTTCACCTAAGATGCTCGGTATAGTAGCATGCAAGCGACGACGTAGATCGCTGTGGTCGCTGAGAAACTACAGATTAGATTGGACGCTACGATACGATTGGACTGTGATAATTACGATCTAAATGATACGAAAGCCTGCAATATATCGTTCGTCGGGTCTCCGTCGCTTTCCTTATCTCTCGCGACCAACCAATCGCCTGGCTTCAATTCAAGCAACCCTGTGCGCTGTCAGCGAGAGCGCGAACCTCGTAGAAACTAAGAACATACCGTGGTTTTCTGCAACGTCGTCGGTGCGCCCCAGAGGAAGCGTCAAAGACTGCGCGACCTTCTTGGCGCGCTTCTTGCCAGTTAGACTGGTGTCGATGATGACAACGTAGGTGTTGCCAATCTCCTCGGGCACGTGAGTAGGCGATTGCTGGCGCTGAGGGTAGATACCCTTGCCGGTCCAGAGATACACCTCGGGCAGTGCGGTGATGCGATTCTGGTAGCCAGGCATCTTGTACTCGGCTAAGTCCCGCAGGCAGTCTTTGCCTGGGATGATGCGATCAACTCTGATGGTAGGAGCCATGTCGAATGCTGGAGTTCTGTGTAGCGAGAAAGCTAACTGGGGTCTGATGGGTGCGAATTTAAGTCGTTGGCCTTCGGCCGTCCTTAAGAGGGCTGCAGGGCTAGGCTACCAGGATCTGGCCTTGTCAGCCATCGCGGCCCGCGAGTTTCGCGTTTGCCTCCGCCTCACGTCCCGCTACTAATTATGACGCACTTAGGTCCTCGAAAACCGACGCACGTCGAGAATCGAGTTTGAAAGTGCGTCATCCCGGACTTTAACGAGCACTGCCGCTGCGCTTGGTACGTTCCTGGTTGACGGATGCAACCTTCGATCGGGCCACTTTCAGTCCGAGCGGGTTACTTGACTCGGTGCGGATGCAGGCCTCCTGCGATCGAATGACGTACTTGCGTTGCTGAAAACCGACGTACGTCGAAAACCCGACATACAAGTGCGTCATTTTCCAGCGCGGGAACTCCCAGAATGGTTGATACGCCCTGGGTCCCCGTTTCGCTCAAACTTATATTATCATCGTTGCTAAATACATTCTGCAGTGCCACACCCCATCCTCCGAGCGTGCAGCCAGCCACCTAAAGTGTCAAGAGGTTAGTCGCGCGATACGTGCGTATCGCGAAGATAAAACACACCGTGTACAGGCACTGCGATCTCCCACGTCGGTCCCGCTTGCTCGATGCCCCGCGTCGACCCCACTTGTTTACGATATCCCGCGTCGACCCCACCTTCCTCCGCGATCCGCCGTCCCCTCCTGCGGCATTCCCAAGTTGGATAGACTGTGTCTACGTGCGCGGTAGATCGCAGTAAGTCTCCTCTCTTGGCCTATCTGCTTTCCCGTGCTAAGTCCGCGTCACTTAGCTCACCGCTGGACTTGTGGAGTCAGCCGCCGACGGGGAATGTCCTTCGTCTTCGTGACTGCTCGTGCTTGCGTGCGCCTGCGTGCGCCCGCTTGCGGCTGTGCTCGAGCCTGGAGTCGACGAGGAAACCCAGCAAAAGCGTGGTTCCCGTGCGAAGACTTCGAGGCTCGGCTTGTCCGTCGACTCGCGCGGTCAGCCGATGACGGGGGATATCCCCCGTCTTCGTGACGCCGCGCAGGCCTAGGAACGTGTGGTGGGGAGTAGGGGAAGTGTTGAGGCGAGGGTGGTCGTCGGACGGGTTCTGTCGAGGGAGTTGGCGGGCGGAGCGGCTGCTGGGACTTGGCGTCGTCGAGACGTCTTGAGGGTCGGTGGAGTCGGGCGGGACAGGCGGCGAGGGAGAGTGGACGCTGCCCGTGGTGATGCGAGGTGGAACATCGTCGACGACGATGTAGGAGGGTGGGGAGGGTCGAGGAGGCGGGCGGACTGCGTGGCGGGGCAGGAGGTGAGGTGGTGGGAGGAGCGAAAAATCGCTAAGTCCGAAGCGCCCTCATCGTGGCCCACTGGTGGCCTGCGAATTCCTTGGAGGTGGGTTCTTTGATGTTCCATCGGGTTCGTTGATGTTCCGCGACGTTCTTTGATGGTCCTGTGTGTTTATGGCGGTGCTAGCGCTAATCAAGCTTCTTTGATGTTCTGTAGCTTTCTGTGTCACTCCACGTGGGCGGTCTGGACGAGACTTAGGATTTGGCGGCCCTCTCTTCTCTCCCACCACCACTCATCAGCCAGCACCCGCCACTACCGCCTCATTCTCGCGCCCTCGGGCGGTCTTCGTCATCGACTTCGAGCGTCGGGGCTGCGTAGAGACGGGGGATATCCCCCGTCACTGCGTAGCTTGGGTGGTGGGCTGCTGGAGCGGCTGGAGCGGGTGGCCGCGACGTGGTGCTGGTCTATCCGTGCCTCCGTCGCGGTGAGTCGTAATCTACTTAGTCGGTGCGTTCACCACGCGTCTGTCGACGTTTGTGGACGTCTCTAACGTTTATTGTTCCAGGCTTCACTCTCGTCGTTCGGGGATGGTAGGGTCGAGGACCGGGAAGTCACGGACGACCCGCGCGTCGGGTCTGCGGGTCGGGTCTGCGGGTTGGGTCTGCGCTCGCTCTCTTCGGGCTGTAGGAGCCGTAGTCTCGCACGAGGGTCTCGCGGTCGATTTTGTCGGATAATTGGACACATGTCCTCGGCCTACGACTTGTTGCGGTCCGTTTCCTGGCGCGTGTGGGGCACGGAGACGCGGTGGATGTGGTGTTCTCTTTAGAATCGCGATGTAATTTCTGTACCACGTAACTAGTGCGATGTCTTCTTGTCTTTCTGTAGCTGTTCAGGATCGCAGGGTGTCCAGCTTCTTTGGGAAACACGTCGTGAGCCCGACGTAGTCTGTGCCTTTCGCGTCGGATTTTGGAGGGCTAGTAGGAATGGCTGTGCGACGCGTGTCGACGCGTTGGCGCTGGCGCTGTCCCCATTGGGATGTTTAGCGCCGATGATTTATCGTGTTGGGCGCTCGGCGTTCTTGCTTCAAGACTTGTCTCTCTTCTTCCACCTGCAACGCAACCAGCGACGCAACCTCCTGCCCATCTCTCTCATCCTCGTTTCGTCTACGTCTCTCGGTCGTTCAAAGAGCCAGGGGATATCCCTTGACACTTCGTTCGACTCTGAATCGTATATTCTGCTCTCCTTCGCCTCGAGCCTCGAGCCTTGCCCTCGCGACTCTTTCTTCAAGCGAACGCTTGTTCGAATCTTCACGGTTTCTTCGTGGTGAGTTTTCTTTGCGATGTTTTGTCTGTGGTCTGTGGGCTCATCTGCTTTCCACTTGCAGTGGGTTGATCGACTTCACGGTGAGATGATGTTTGGTCGTCGGCCAACTGCTTGTCTGACCTCGTCGTGCAGGAATCTTGCCGTTGTTTCTTGTCATGCCGCCAAAGATTGGGGATACTGGGCGCTGGGTGGTGCGTCTGGCTGTGGTCGACGGTCGTGCGTGTTCTCTCTTCGGATTTGTTTCTCCTTCGCGTCGCTAAAGCTTCGACACAGTCGAAGCGGAATTGTTCGTGCGGCATGAAGAGAACGACGTTGTCTCTCATTTTTACGTTGGGCTCAATACTGCAGGCCATCGCATCTCCCTACACTTTCTGCCGACAACCGTGTTTGTTGCCCGCGAGCTCGGACCGTCCGACATCTACTACAGGAGGTTCTTGTACAACAATTCTTTCTACTTGGCCTTCGTTCCCGCCACTCTTCAGTTTCGTGGACGACTCCTAGATTGTTTGAACCGCTCTCCCTTGACTCTGCCTGTCGTGGAGGAGCCGAAGCCAGGCCGTCAGGACGCGCGCGGTTTTCGACTGCATCCAGACTTTGCGGCTGGGATGCAGAGGTTAGAGGTTGCGATGCTTCACCTGCAGGCAGTTTTGTTTCGCGCGCGTGACTACAATTTGCCTCTGTACGTGGACATGGTCGCCACGCCGTCGTCGTACGGCTTTGCCGGCTGGTATGCAGATCGACGGACACTTCTTGGGGCTGTCCGGCGCGCCAAGACTGCATTCATAGTCCGCCTCGCATTCCTCTCGTTTCTCGTGTGCATGTGCGCACGGGAATCCGATGCCTCGGCTGCCTGTCCCGCCTGGGTGGCAGACGCCTTTGCGAAAGGTTCCCTCGATCCTACAATCTACAATGACCTTTGCAACACGTGGGTCTTCGACCTCACGGTGAAGCGGCGGGGCGCTTTCGTTGCGGCGGGGACGGGCTCGAGAGTAGCTTCTCAAGATTCTCGTTCGTCAACGCAATGGTTCCATTACGTCCCTCACATCGCCAAATTTGCACCCGGCGTCCCCCTCTTGCTCCATTTCCCCAACCTCGTCGTCCCTTCCTCGCAGTCGGACCTCAAGCTGCGGTGGAAGTTGGCCCGCAGATACGTGCCAACGCCTCGCGACTTGTCCGCCGGTCCTCTCGCACCCAGGTTCTGCGACGCGTCTAACAACGCGCACGCCAACACCCGTGCCCTTGCGTCTTTCTCTTCGTCGTCGTTGGCGGCATCGGGGGAGCCCTTGGCATCTGCGACTTCTCTCGCCTCCGTGTCCGTGGCTTCGTCTGGAGGGTGTGCCGTCCTCGCCCCGGTCGGCGCGGCAGAGGACGCCTCTCTTTCTGCTGTCTTGTCGCGACTTGAAGCCGACCCTACCGGGCTGTTGACCATGCAACAAATATTTAGAGGTCCACTGGGACCTGACCCGGATGGAATCGCTAGGTCTGGCACGCCGCCACCTGGCAGCAACCTTGTCCCCTCTTCGTTGCCCGGCCCGCCAGCGAGTGCGGATCCTCGTTTGCAATCGGCGCCGAATGCGGATCCCGCCTCCGGCGCTCCGGAGGGACAGACTGGCGCTCCGCCGCCTTCGCCACCTCCTGTCGTCCCGTATCCTAACAAGGACGGGATTTCCTTCTATCTGTTCCTGGCTCGTCTGTATGCATGGCAAGCGAGCAAGGCGGCTCGTGAAACGGAGATAGAGAAACGAGATCGGATCGCGCGAGCGGAGGCTCAAGTCGCGCAGCCTGTGCCCACGAAACGCGGCGGCGGCACGGTTTTCGAGTGGGCCACGACGTCAGCCAGAGTCTGGTATCATAGCGTGGTGTCTCGCAAACTCAGCGTTCTCACCGACTTGTGGGACAGAACCACGCCCGCCCAACGGATCTACGACCCCTTCAAGCACCACTGGCACGTCTCGTCCGAGCTGGACAGCTTTGGTGTTCCTAGTCCTCGTGTTTTTGACCCCGAGGTCAACGAAGATCTCGACAACGGCTACAGTGCCGACGTGGACCCCGACGCGGGCGAAGTGATGCTTTTGGATGATAGATTCGCTCAGGCCTCGCTCGATGCGCATGAAGGTGTGTTTTCTTGTCTCACTGATTCGCCGTTAGCTGACGTGCAATTTTAATGTCAGAGTCCTCCTCGCACTTTCGCTCTTCCCGATCGCGCTCGCCCGGTCCTTCCTCTACCCCACGCGCACGCTCGCCTAGCGGAAACGCGACTATGTCGCGCGCGCCCACTGTCCCTCCCCTGGCGATGGCAGACGTGTTTGTCGCGTCTCAGGAGGCAGATGTGGACGCGTTCGTGGACCCCGAGACTATCGACACGGTGCTCCCTTATCGATATGGAGTTGTCGTACCTTCCGGCCCATTTGCGCCTTCTGGAGACTTCGAGGTTCGCACCGTCGAGACTATCTTGGGCGTTCATTCTGCACGCGAGCAGATACCTCTCGTGTACGAAGATGTGTTGCGCGGCGTGCTCTATGAACTTTCAAACGATTCGCCACTCTCCCTAAACAGCGTTGACGTGTTGCTTGGTGGGCTCGGCCTGTCAACTTTTCGCGAGGACGACTATTCCGTGGGCAAGTGTCCTGGGGGTTTCTATACTCTGGACACGAAATTGCCGGCCGACTACGACGTCAAGTGGTACCTGCTGTTCGACGGGTTGCTGCCTGTCCTGGAAGTCATCAGGCGAGGATGGGGCCCTACGAAGGTGGATATCGCCCGCCAGTTGGTGCTACGCGGCATCCCTTTTTGTTGCGCGGATCCCACAGACTCTTCACCGGCACTTCCCGCGCTTAAGAAGATTCCTCGCGTCGTGTCTGAAGTCGGTTACAGGCCTTCCTTGCAAGACTACCTCAGTTATGAAAAGCGTCGCGACGATTTCCTACGAGATGTCCGGGGTCCCCTCGCGCTACGAGCCGGAGGAATTGTGTGGCGCCTGGCGATCGAAGCTCTAGGTGTGGAAGATGTGTTGTTGGACGTGATGGAGGTTTCCGGTGCACGGCTTGACATCGCCTGTGGTGATCGTCATCTGGTCAGCGACACTTTGACCGAGCAGGAGCTGGATCTCATCTGTGGGGTCTACAAAATTCTCAACAGTACGTATATCGCCATCCTCTCGCTGCGCGCGTCGGTCATTCACGCCTCTGTGACAGACAACACTCGAAATAATCGCAAGACTCAGAGTATATCTGATACGTCCTGGTGGCCCAAGCAGGGGAGATGGCGGAATAGCGGCTACGATCACGGCTACTGGACCTGGCATAACGAGATGTGGTTCAGAGAGCATCGCGCGCACATTAGAACCGGCGAAGAGACCGCGAATACATCTTCGCAATGGAAAGACGTCATCAAAGGGGACAAGCGCTGGCAGAAGGTGCGATCTCAGCTTGAGACTGTCGCTACCAAAGTGTTCGATGAAACCACGATGTGATTATACTTGACAATTGTACGACTAAAATGACATCTATTGCAGTTGTGAGCTTGCAAGAATGCGTGTCACGTCTATGTGGAGTCCATAGAGTCTCTTCCCGCAAGGGGCAGCAATTTCATTCTCTTTAGGTTAGCCCGCATGACCTCCTCGCCCCCTTCGTTGTTGTATCCAACTTTGCGCTTGACAGCTTTCGCTTCTGCAGGTACGCGGTATCTCAGTGCTTCAACGATCTTAGAGTTGTGATCCTGCGAGCGTTTTAACAATATATAGGGTATGCGATTCGGGACGACGTACCGTGAGCACGGCGCGATCGAGGATGCAGACAGATCGTAAGATGGTGGTCAGGGTGTACTGGTCTCTCCCTGTATTGACGGCGCAAACGCTGCACTGCACTTCCACTAGTTGTCCCGCCTTGAGCGATGCCGGTGTAATGGCGGTGTATCTGTCAACTCGTCACTAACTTGTGGGAAACGGAAACTTGTTGGACGTACGTTTCTCCTTCTTCCGTTTTGCCACGCTCGAAGTACAGCACCTGGTTGTCGGTAGTATGGATGCCTTCTGGAACTGCCTCTCGCAGTATTTTCAGAGGGTCTACGTCCTCCATAGAGATGGCATCGTGGGCGCGGTAGTCTCCGTCATCTGCGAAGTACCGATTTCCAAAGAACAGCAAGGGATATCCTCTCTCTACTCGAGCCGCCGGGCGACTGAGCCTACCCTTGGTTAAGTACGCCTCGAAGGTAAGTCCGATCTCCGCCAAGGCATCCGCATTTTTCTGAAAAGATGGAAGGCCCAGTCCACTCAAAACTACGGACTGCTGCGCACGACGCGCAACACGTCCTAACCTGTTACCACTATCAACAACGAGTCTACTTCGTCACACTCCTACTTACTGGCTACGGCTCGTGATGGGCAAGATGGCTGACTTGATTAAGTAGCCTTGCGCGCGTAAAACGACCTCTTCCGGCATCTCCTCGACCGCGGGTAGCATGAGGCGAAGTCGACTGGACGGATGGGTTTGGTATACAGTCGTGGCCACCCTTGCTCGGTCCGGCTATGGTAACATCAGCTAGTGGATTGTGTAAGTTGTGCGTCGCACGTACCTCTGCCATTATGGCCAGTTGTTGATATTTTGCAGGACCCTCTGCAGCTGCAGAGATCTCCTTCGCTAAGATATCCGCTATCACGTGTTTGTTAGATCGTCGTTGACAAGCTGTCTGTAGGCTACTGACAGTATTTCTTGTAGTCTTCATAAAGCTGAACGAGCGCCATCTTGCCTGCACCCCACGAATGGTCCTGGAGGGAGAGAATGGGAAGTGGTGCGAAGTCCATCGACGAACTACTCACCAGCCAATCACTGCCTCAGGCACCAACAATCTCCATGTAATCTGGTGGAATATTCCAGAATTTTAACCGCATCGATGCTTTCTAATCAGATGGTCTTTTTCGTGTGGCCAGCTTCTTCTGGAAGGGCACTACGCAGGCACCACACCTTATGGGTAGATGTGGGCAGGCGTGGACGCTTTTGGCCCGGTTGGCTGGTACAGGCCGGACGTGCCAGGGCATTATCTTGGTGGGCTAGATATGGGCGAGGTTCTTTGGTGCCCACTCTGCCTCGCAACCACATTGTCGAGAATTGGCTTAAAATTCAGTATATATAGAGTGGAGTCCGGTCTTCGTTTCTTCAGTTCACTACTTGTTGAACCCTCTATTCCTTGCCTTCTCGCCAATATGCCTCCTCGCTCTACTCGCTCTAAGCCTGCTGTGGCCTCCATCAAAAAGGAGCCCGAGGCTAAGCCAGCTGTCGCTAAACGACTTCGAAAGCGCTCTCCTTCCCCCGAACGTCCTCCGTCCCCAGAATCTGAGACGATCGAGGCTGCACCGGTCAAGAACGCCAAGGGCGCCGGAGGCAACACCAAGGCCAGGTGCGCAATACATTCATTAATTCTGCTCATTTGTTCATGTGGTTGGTTCCCAGTCGTGGTCGCCGTCGTAAGCCACCTCCTAAGTCAGCCGAGATGGTTGAGAGCGACAGTGAAGTCGAGTATGTTCTTCGGATTCTCTGCAGTGTTTACAATCACTAACTTCGCTTCTTGTTAGAGCTCCTCCTCCCAAAGTTACGCAAACTCGGAGTCGTGCTGCGGCCGCTAGGTTTGTCTTCTGTTCGGCGGTTTTCCCGTACTGTTTGCTGACACTGACTCCCAGACGCCGTGTACCTGACCCCGACCCGCCCTCTGATGGTTCAGAGGTCGATATCGAGTAAGCCTCAGTTCCCAATCAGCCAAGACGTGCCATTAACATGTCCATAGGGAGGTTGACTATCATGGTGTTGATCTCGATGCCTCTGATCCCTTGCTCATCGATGATGAGGCAGAGGAGGACAACGACGAGGCAGAGGAAGGCAATGAGGAAGACGCCAGCGAGGGCCTCGACGAACTTGACGGCAACGCCGAAGAGGACGTAGAGGACGCTGTAGATGGCGAGGAAGAAGCGGATGAGCCTGATGATGGTGCGCATTTTGTTCTTTTTACTCAACTATGGTTGATACTGATGTTCCTTCCGGTAGATAACGATGTGTGAGTGATCCAAACTGACCTACCGCCTTTAAAGTTTGCTAACAGCTGAGCATTTGATTAGCGAGTCCGACGTTGCGTCGGAAGTCTCTGTCCCTGTCGTGGTCTCTAAGAAGACTAAGATCTCCTCTCGCAGGTCGGTGTGGGCTACCTTTTGCTTTACATCGATTTGCTGAATATCGGTTTTTCTTGGTGTAGCTCTGGGAAAACTGCCACCGCCAAAGTTCCAGTTGTCGCCAAGGTTTCAGCTGTTTCTAAACCCCAGTACGTGTGTTGTCTCGTCCTCCATCGTTGCTTGCAGAACTTACACTTTGCGTCAGGAAAGGCAAAGGGAAAGCCGCCCCTAAAAGGTACGCCTGATTCCTTGTACGTCTATTCCCGCCTCTAATTGTGTGACTCCCAGGGCTGTTGAACATGATAGCGAGGAGGAACGTCCGGTGTACGTCTCAGGCCATCTTTGATATTATCCGTTCAGTCTCATACCCATTCTTTTGTGTAGATCCCCTTCTAAGAAGAAAGCTCGTCGTCAGAAGGACGAGGAGTCCATGGAGATCGACCGCGCCACTTTCTCCACACCGCCGCCGTTGGACTTTGGGTAAATACTAGCACGTGGGCCACTTGTTGCACTTGTCTGACATTTGTTTAGGCCTTGGGTCAAGCTGCTCGGTAACCGTCCCGGTGAAGCTGGGTTGGTGGCTAATGATGCTGCACTGTACGTCACAACATTCAGTATGATTGCGTTCCTGTGCGTTCCTGCTCATTGTGTCTTGTAGCAGTGTTCCCTCCACTCCTAAGCGCGGCAGCAACGCTCCCGTTCCCGAGACTCCGTGAGTGGTGGTGCTTGGTCCAATCTGTATCGTACTGAACTTGTTGCGCAGCTCCAAGATATTGGCTAAGAAGCTGACCGAGTTGTGAGTCTTGTTTTTCTTGTGTTGGTTGTGCCAATCTAACTTGGGACCTAACAGGGATGTGGGCGATGATCCAGCGGGCGACGCTTCTGGCGCTCCGGCTGGACGCGCTGCTGGTGCTGACCCTGAGACCGCCAACATAAAGGAGGAGAGTCTCTCAGACACCGCGGAGGAAGATGACTGTGACTATGTTCATTTTGCTGTTGATCCTGGTCTCAGTTACGTGGGTGTCACCCCAGTAAAGTACGTTGGATGTTAACGCTGTATCTGGGCTCTTGTTAACGTGTCTGACCACTAGGTTGAACGAGCCCTTTGGGTTCATAGACGTTAGCTGCTGCCGCTTTAGCGACGACATCGCTACGTCTTACAATTTGACTCCCAAAGCGTTGAAGTAAGTATGACTGTTTCTACGAGTCGTTGTTCCTTCCTTTGATTAACTTGGCCGCACCAGAAAACTTAAAGAACTCATCGAGGCTCCTGTGCACGGTCCCTCCAAGGACATTCATTCTGTCAACCGCCAAAAGCAGTCCAATTATCACTCCGCTCAGCTCACCAAGCTCTTGATGGCGCTCAAGGAGAGAACCCCCCGTGGGTCTGCCGACATGTGCAACGTCAGTGTTGGCACTGTCGAACGCTCTAACTTACTGGACCTCAACATCATCCACGGTGGCAACGGCAAGGACTATGTCAACCGCTTCATCTCCCTCTACCCCTTGTACGGGGAGTTCGACCGCATGTCGTCTCTGGCGTGCAACATTTTTGCCCCTGAACTGGCAAAAGCAGCGGCCGCACCCAACTCTACTTGGGACGCTAATCTGACTTTGTCGGTCTACAACTCTGCCGTTCAATTCAGCACTGGCTTGGAGAACGCGCCTCCTACTCTGGGTGGCTCTGGGGATCAAAGCCTTGCTGGTATGTAACCGTCTTCAATATTGGTGCTCTTAGCATTTACCAAACTCTACACAGCGAGATATGTCACCGCGGGTGCAGGCGCCAGGGCCAGCAACAAGA
Source organism: Ceriporiopsis andreanae CBS 279.92 (assembly GCA_001969225.1). Taxonomy (NCBI): domain Eukaryota; kingdom Fungi; phylum Basidiomycota; class Agaricomycetes; order Polyporales; family Meruliaceae; genus Ceriporiopsis; species Ceriporiopsis andreanae. The sequence continues at coordinate 9,041 of ALYI01004266.1, read as the reverse complement.
AGCTCACTCCTGCTCAGCTCAAGTCTTATCACAACACCACTACCATCCCTCACATGAAACGCCCTTTCCTTCGTCCTCGTGTTGACCAAAGTATGTCGTTGACTCTTTACTATTGCTGCTTTGGCTGAACTATCTTCTTAGTTGGTCTCTTCGACGCAACCAAGCTGTTCCAAGGTGACCAGCCCGACCGTCACTTTGATTTTGCGAATCTTGGTGAGGTGTGCGCCCCTCTGACCAAGGAACCAGCTGTCGGTGATTTGGTGGCAGTGCTTCACTCCATCTATGCTCAGAACCGCAGCGGTACCACTTATCTGTCTTTTGGAGTGTACGAGGTTGTTCTTCTTGCTCGTCTGCCTAAGGCTAAGAAGTAGAACTTGCATTGTACTTTGATACTTTGAAACCAATTGATCTTTGTGTGTACGTGCTGTAATAAGTGGTTGAGGTGTGCGGAGTCTTATTAAATGGGCGCCAGAATCTGATTGGAGCCAAATGGGGCGTGTATTTCAACCCGGGGTCCCACATCTCTTATTCACCGACCACCATCATGTCTCTTCGACTCTGGCCTCGTTGGAGTTTGCTCTTCACAACTGCGATATTTCTGTTGATGTTCAGGAGTGTCAACCTCTCCATTCGTGCTTTGTTGAATTCGAAAATAAATGAACCAGCACACTATGACAAATATCGTGACGTGGCAAGTCGGTCACTTGTTGCACTATCTTCTGTTGACATGTACAGTCCTATTCATGATTTTAGAGGGAATGCTGGGCTCCATAAGTCTTGGCACCGTACTCCAAATGCGGTTGACGTTAGATTTGGATGGGATGTCAGATCCCGTGATATCTGGCACCGCACTCCAAAGGCGGTTGAATTAGACTTTGGAAGGAATGCTGGTCTCCTTAAGACCTGGCGCCGCACTCCTGCGGTCAAGTTTCAGTCTGGAGATAGATGGGAGTCTCTGGTGTCTTTCAATAGTATTCTGTCCAATGGCGACAATGAATTAAGGTGTTGCGAGTCAAAGTCAAACCTGTCTGTGCTCGACGTAGCAGATGTGGTCTCATCTAGGCGATTCGGCCAGGTGAAACCTATTCTTGACACATATGTTTACTGGGCTCATAGGCATCTGTTGCTGTCTTTAGAGTCGGTCTGGAGTCAACCTCTCTGGGTCCAACGTAACATTTTTCCTACATATAACACTTGTAGCTCTCTGCTTACTGCCTGTATCACTGACAACACCGACCAGTTCGACCGTATCTATTTGACAGATGATTATTCGACATACGGTCTGTGTTTGCCTAAGCCCTGTCAAGCCCAAAATTACGAGTCCTGGACGGTGATTTGTCCTCGCGTGGCCTGTCGAATATTGGCTTTACTGCTTCGCCGTAACTGTACACCTCGTTCACAGTTCAAGTTGTTGATTGAAGGAGTTTATCTTCAGCGAGCGTCTTGCTCTTATTGTTGTTTGGCTCACGAGACAGTGAAGCATTCGTCTTCTAAGCCTGTCGCTGTCGTGGTTTCTAGTCCAACTTGTGCATGTGAATCCCCAGATCTTAGAGGTGGTGGTATCCGAGTAAAGGGCAAAAAGGTGTGGTATTCGGAGGCTATTGAGCCGTATCTTTCAGATAACTCCAGAACAAAAATAAGCACCTCTAGATACGAGTTTGTGGACTATGTCCGTGACATTGATGTATCAAAAGCAGCAGATAACCTGGTTGCGGCCAATGTGCCATTACAAACTTTGATACCTCGTCTGACAGCTGCACAGCTAGCCAAGGTCTGTAGAGCTCATGATATTTCAGTGACGCGTTCACATGCTGGAAGACTTCCCTTGCAGTCTTTGCTTCATGCACATGAATGTACTGGTTGTTCTACATACATGTCACTCTTTCGTTCTTTGTCAGAGGTTCAATTGAACACCACTCGCAGCAAAAATAAACGTGCCAATTATACTGCAAGCAGAGCCAATAGAGATGCAGACCTTCGTAAGAATCAGGAAGAAGCTGCAAGACTAAAAAGACTGGAGAGTGATAATTTGCGACACAGGAATGTACGAGAATCCAAACAATTTCCACCAGAACCTCCAACCAAAGAGCTGATGAGCAAGATCATACGAGATTGGTGCTCTGATTCTGATTTCAATAACATCGTAGAGTTTGGATGTATTGTCTGTGGAACACTTACACCCGCTAAAGAGTTGACACCATTAAAAGGATTGAATCTTGATATGTATTGTCTAGAAGTGCGTGGTGTTACATTGAAAGAGCGATTTAGTGCTGAAGATGCCATGGAGGACATAGGTGGTCCTGTATTGGCACCAGGTTGTGATTCATTGTGTGAGGCATGTTTATCTGCTCTACAAAAGAAGCAAATGCCCAAAATGGCTCTTGCTAATGGACTGTGGCTTGGAGAAGTACCGTCCGAACTGCAAGGTTTGAATTGGACTGAGCAAAGACTGATTGCACGAATTATGTACAATTTTTGTATTGTTCAAGTGCATACTGGTGGATATAAAATGCGTGCCAATGCCTTGTGTCATGCGGTACCGATGCCCAAAGTATACCGAGCCTTACCTCCCAAACGCTCTGATTTGGAGGAAGTGCTTGCATTTATATACATTGGACCCAATGTACCCCGCCTTCCTGACTATATGCGTACTCCATTTATGGTGCGCCGAAACAAAGTTGCTGCAGCTTTAGAGTGGCTTAAACTTAATCATATTGATTATGAAGACTTAGAGATATCTTATAGCAATCTAGCAGAATATCCTGAAGATGAACCGGCTGTCAATGTACACTATCAGCCTCAAAATACTTCCTCTGGTAACAAGGAGCCAGAGGCAACTGCTGTAAATGATAACGAGGATGAGGAGGGCGCAGAAACAGGGGAATGTCCCTTTGCTGTTAATACGTTGACAGCGGATCAGATGATGGACTGGCTCGATCAAGTAGACAATACAAAAGGGCGAGATTTAATTACTGCTCGGGCTGTTCAACATTTCAAAGAAGGGGGGAAGGCTCTAGCAATCGGACATTCTAATGAAATTCAAAGTATGTATGATAACCCACAATTATATCCACAACTCTTTCCTTGGCTCTTCCCTTATGGTATGGGTGGTCTAGGAAATGCACGAGGGTATCAAGCAGTGTCAGATACAATGAGAAAAAAAACAACTACTTATGTATTATGATAAACGATTTCAGTTGGATAGTGCCTTTGCCTTGATTGCATTTAATCACGAGCAAATTAAAGACTGTGTCACAGGCGGATATCTCCTGGCAAAAAGGCATGATGTAGAGGATGTGGCGAATCGTATTCTTAATATTGAAGATGATGCTCTCACTCGTGTGATTGAGACTCTAAAGAATGGAAACCACAAACCATCTGATAATGCAGAAAAAGCCTGCTTCCAAATTATTGGTGATTTGGATTATGTGAACTCTCACGTGCCTGGCTCTATGACAAGTCGTAAGCAGATGAGAAGTGAGGCATGGTCAATGATGTCTTATCTAGGAGCCCCTTCTTGGTTTATAACCTTTGCTCCCGCAGATATAAACCATCAGATTTGTTTGTATTTTGCTGATACAAAGCAAGAGATTTATCCAAAATTTAGAGAGTACGATGACAGAGTGAGGCTTATAGCAAATAATCCTGTTGCAGGTGCTCGGTTTTTTAAAATGATGGTAGAGTTATTTATTGAGCATGTCTTGGGTGTGAAAGCGAATCATAGAGGTCTTTATGGAAAAACTTCAGGATATTATGGAACCGTGGAGCAACAAGGCCGCTTGACATTACATTTGCACATGCTAGTTTGGATCAAGAACTCCTTGACGCCTCAAGAGATCCGAGAACGTATATTAGATCCTCAATCTGATTTTCAGCAGCGTATGGTACAGTATCTAGAGAGTGTCAGAATTGGAGAATTTAGTACAGGAACAATGGAAGAGATCTCTGATTGTATTGATAAGGCTCATGCCCTTAACAAAGAGCGTTTGCCTCCTACTCTGACGCTGCCTTGCACGCCTATTAACCCTTGCACCGATCTTTGTGAAAGATGTGAACAGTGTTTGGCAAGTGTAGACTGGTGGACAGAATTTACAAAAGAGGTTGATGAGCTAGCATATTTATCCAATGGTCACAAACACAAACCAAGCTGTGCGATATTTGTGCGAGTAAAAGGCAAGATAGTGAGACAATGCAAGGCAAGATTTCCCCGAGATCTATTTCAGACAACTTTGGTTGAGGCTGACACAGGTGCTCTACAACAAAAGAAGGGAGAGGCTTGGATCAACTGGTATACACCAGTATTGACGTTCCTAATGAGATGCAACACAGATGTTACAAGTTTATTGTCAGGCACAGCATTGAAGTCGGTAATCGCATACACTACAGATTACATAACAAAGTCTTCGCTAAAGACTCATACAATGTTTCAAGCGGTTAAATCAGTATTTTCACGTAACTCGGACATTCTCAGTGGAGACATGGACAGAAAAATGAAGGCTAGAAAGATCATTGTCAAAATTGTGAATGCTCTCACCGGAAATTCAGAGACTGGTGCACCTATGGCTGCTATGTATTTATTAAAGCACCCTGATCATTATGCTAGTCATAAATTCTGTAAGTTTTACTGGCGCACCTTCACAAATGCTGTAGATCGTGTTTGGAAATCTGACGCATCAGAATTGACTGATAAAGCAGCATATGAGAAGGTCATGTTATGGAAACGTAACGATAACCAAGATATTACCAGTGTATCTATGGTAGAAGATTACATTTATCGTCCACAAAAATGTGAAGAGATGTCTCTTTATGATTGGGTAAGAAGGGCCCGTAAAGCAGCAATACCCAAGGGGATGCGAGATCGTATGACAAAAAAAGGGGAGTTTATAGTAGAGGCTATACTAGATCACAGATGGTATCGTGGGCATGTAAAGTTTCAAATATTGTGGGCAGCAGGTGATAAAAGTTGGGAGACTTATACTGTCTGTAAATCCTTACAGGCCATGGATCAGTATTTAGCTAGTCATGGAGTTCAGGGATGGAAAGACTTACCCCGTAACACTTTTGAAGACGACCTGCTAGATCCCGCTGATGAACTTGAACCAAATAGACCACTTGAAGAAGAGGAGGAGTTAGATATACCAATAAATTCTGAGGTTGAAGTGGAGGAAGATGAATTTGACAGGGCAGATGAACCGGATCCCCAGGATGAACAAAGTCATTCAGTAGTAAATACTAACACTTCCAATAACATCAATCACGGATGGTATTTCTTTGGTTCTGATCATCCACAATATGATAGTCATCGAATTCATATATTAGACGAGAAAGATGCTTTGGTTCCTGACTTCAAAGGGCCTCCTTTGCCTCGAAAAGATAGAGGCAACCGAGAAGACTATTGTATGGCAATGTTAACCTTATTCAAACCATGGCGGACTGGCCGGGATTTGAAGGAATTAAATGACTCGTGGGATGATACCTTTCAGAGTTTTACATTTACCACACGTCAAGCACAACTAATGAAGTTCTTTAACATCAAGTATGAGTGCAATGATGCCAGAGATGATTATTCTGCTAAACGTAAAGCTGGTCTTGTGGAAGGATTGGAATTGCCAGCAGGAATGACTGAAGCGATGCTTAATGACTTGGATGACATCGATTTTCATTTAGAGGAAACTTATGGTGAAGCAGGAGAAGATGGTATAAATGAACTTGCCTTAGAGTATGCAAACTTAAGCAAAGGTACTATTACCATGCATAGGCGCATGGATGAAGCAGAACGAATGATGCTCAGCTGTGGGGCTATGGACAAACCACACGGAGCATTTACCAACCCTCATGTTGACCAGTTGAATGGAGAGGCTTTTGGTCCAGAGGAATGGAAACGGCTGCTTACCGCCCAGCGTGACCAGCTACGGCAAGATCGATATGAACAAGGCAAGAATCATCGTCGTCCTTTACCAAACACCGAGGGGACTGGGTTTGCTGTCAATCAGCACCCAGATGCAGTCTTCATAACAACTGAGAAGGAATACTACAAGGCTACATTCAAGGCACGCTCACCAGAAGACCAAACTCTTATTGATTCTGTAGTGTTATTATTTCATCTCAACAAAGAACAAGAGAGAGCTTTTCGCATAGTTGCTAATCATGCTACCCAAAACACTGGTGAGCAGTTGAAGATGTATCTTGGAGGCATGGCAGGGACAGGGAAGGCTCAAGTAATCAAAGCCTTGACACATTTCTTCCATGAACGCGACGAAGATTACAGATTCTTGTGTGTGGCACCTACTGGATCTGCTGCTGCATTGATCAATGGGTCCACATATCATTCTGCATTTGGGATGAACTCCTTTGATGGTGAAGAGCGAGAGATCACTTCGGGAAAATTGGCAGAAGTTCGTGAAAGCCTTCGCATGGTTGATTATATCTTCTTAGATGAAGTATCTATGCTTAGCTGTCACTCTCTATACAAGTTGTCTCAACGATTGGGTAAGATTTTTAACAATACAGACATCCCTTTTGGGGGAGTACATGTAATTTTTGCGGGTGATTTTGCACAACTGCCACCGGTAAAAGGACACTCGTTATATCATCATGAGGTCTCTTCTGTTGTTCATACAACATATAGTATACAGGGTCAAGAGGCCAGTGTTGGCAAGGCTACATGGCATCAATTTACCACTGTTGTAATGCTTCGTCAGAACATGAGACAAAACAAGCAGAGTGTAGGTGACACTAAACTGCGCAAATGCCTAGAAAATATGAGATATCAGAACTGCACGGCTGAAGACATTGCTTTGTTGAGAACGCGCATCGTTGGCAGGGGAATGGGCAGACCTCAATTGTCAGACTCCCCCTTCCGCAATGTATCTATAATCACTAGGTGGAATGCTTACCGTGACAAAATTAACCAAATGGGTGTAGAACGGTTCGTGCAGGAGACTGGGCGTCCCATATACACTTTCTACTCCTCCGATAAGTGGAAAGACCAATCTGACCTGCCTGGGGGAAGACACAGCAAGCGAAACGTAAAAGACCCTCTGCGCAAGACCGCTGTTGTACCCTTCGCCATTCAACATGTTCTTTGGGATGTACAAGACAACAACTGCCAGAATCATCCAGGTAAACTCACTATATGTCTTGGTCTACCTGTAATGATAAAGCAGAATATTGCAACTGAGTGTGCATTGACAAATGGTGCACAGGGTATTGTGGTTGGCTGGAAGACTATGCGTGTGGACAAGGATCATGCAGGTCTAGCGACATTGTTTATAAAGCTTGTTGACCCACCAAGAACGATTCAGTTGGAAGGATTACCTGAAAATGTAGTTCCCATATCTAGAACATCTCGCGCTGTTAGAGTCAAGTTTCCCAATGGTGATGAAAGAACGATATATCGATCACAGATTCCTGTGGTTGTAAATTTTGCAATGACTGACTTCAACTCTCAAGGAAGAACAAGACAATTCAATGTTTGTGATTTACACAACATGGGGAGCTGTCAGTCTATGTATACTTGTCTTTCTAGAGGATCCTCATTAGAAGGTACAGCAATTGTGCAGGGCTTTGATTGTACTCGTATAACAGGTGGCTTATCTGGATATCTAAGACAAGAATTTAGAGAACTAGAGCTGTTAGATGAGATTACTCGACTACGTTATGAAGACTCACTATCTGCAGCAGTACAAGGTAACACTCGTGGGTTTTTGATTCACGCGTATAGAACCTGGAAAGGCGAGTCTTACGTGCCCCTTACCATGCCTAATCCATTAAAGTGGTCTCCCAAAGCTCCTTTTACCAAAGATGATCCAATTGAAGAAGCCGAATGGCAGATAATAGGGACACAGAGCAATAAATCTGCTGCTTCGCAAGATGAAAATGGTTCTAGTTTACAGCATAAAGAAAAGTCACAAGTCACCAAACCAGTCACTAAAGTTGCAAAGATATCTAGGTTTGTGCCTGCCAAAGGCAGTCAGCCTTTGGAGAAGTTAAGTAAAGAACAAGGCACAAATAAACGTCAAAGATCTGATGAAGAAAATCTACCTACAGCTGTAAAGAAAAATAGAAGAATGCCTGAGATTGAAAACATGATCAATACATCTGGTCCAGAAGGCTTAATATGGGACAGAGATTCCAGCAGTTGTGCGTATGACAGTCTATTTACCATTCTGAAGGCGTTCTATGTGAGTTTGAAAACTGAAGCAAGAGAGTCCTTGCATCCTACAAATGAATTCATGCTAGAGTTGTGTGGCCAATTTGATCAGGTTATTCTGGGTAATAGGACTTTAGAGGAGGCTCGAGATAACATGCGTATTAAACTTTACGCGACTAATCCAAACCTATTTCCAATCAGAGGAACCGCAGGAACTGCTGTGGATCAATTGTGTAATATTATGTTCAACTCTGAGCCAAATAGTCAATGGATTACAAGCTGTGTTCGGTGCAAGTCTGTCCAACAAGAAGATAGGCCTGAAATTGCAATGTGGCAGATTCACAAAGATTCTTGGATGTCATCTGCTAGTCGCGCAGGGTCTTATAAAACAGCTACAGTTACCAATTGGATAAGGGCACTGTGCTGCCAAAAAAATGATGCTGTTTGCAGAGCTTGCAAGGACAAAACTGTTAGGCAGCTCGTATTAATGAAACCACCAGCCTTCTTGATGATTGCAGCTGCACCTGCACAGAAAATAAAGGTTGCTTGGGAACAATTCATCAAAGTAGACGACACTGAATACCAGCTGTGTGGACTTATCTATCTCGCAAAATGGCATTACACTGCACGAATCATTACTGAAGATGGAAATATATGGTATCATGATGGTATCAAGACTCAAAAGGTGTGTGCTGCTGAATCTAACATGAAGATCACACCGGGCCAAGACCTCAATAAGCTTCAAAATGGTTGTTATTGTCACTTTGGAATATATGCAAAGGTACACTAAAGGGATCTACCCTCAGAAATCGTACCTGCCAGCATTGGCCCACTCCCCCAAGTCTACATGATTCCTGGCGTGGGTCGTGTGCTCCCGCCCCCAATTTCC